>LLKO01000031.1:0-128402 GCA_001513895.1 Graphilbum fragrans | reverse complement strand
GGGGGGGGGGGGGGGGGGGTAATGACAGCAATAAAGAAAGAGCGAGAAAGAACCGAGGATATATAAAAATGGCACCAAGGCAAAAATAACGGTTCTTGACCCTGTGGAGATTCGGTGCTAGGGGGTGCTGCTCTTTAGGTACAGGCAATGGGCGTGGACAAAGAAGAGTGGGAAGGAATAGCTTAAGGTGTTGACGTTTATCGACTTTGAGGGGGTTAATTAGCGCCCAACATCGAGGACTTTACAAGTAGTAGGCTAGAAATACCAGAAATACCAGAGCGGACAACAGACAGGAGATGGGAATGGATTCTCCGCTCACAAAGGCCAGCAAAAAAAGGTCGGCGAACATGGTTCACGGACCGACAACGTGGCCTACGCAGCTGGCCTGGACGAGAAAGGCACCGCAGGAGTGGGTTTCTATCTGCAAAGAGATTCGGCGATCAAATGGCAAGGCCTCGTTAACCGCCGAGATCTGCTGCCACCGAGGCTTGCATGCGGCTGAAGTGATGCACATGGCTGCGGTGTCCGAGTACTGCGTATGCTTCAAGATTAGTGCTTAGCGATGGACCCCCTCCGTTACTAGATGCTTTGCAGGTCCTTTGCATTCTTCCCCCCCCTCCGTGTACACTCGTTTAAGGCAACCCCCCATCCACCTCCGGACAAGTAGGAGGGACTAGAGTCGAGGGCGTTGTACCCAAAGCAGGAATCCGACATGCATGTTGGCGACTGTGCCAATGTAAGCGAAAATCATGCAGGGGGCGGTCAACAAGTCCAGTAAGGAGGGCTGTCGCCCTTTTGATGTGCGTAGGTGTTGGGCAAATCGACGTCACGAATGCTGGGAGGCCGGGAGAAGGATGGCAGGAAATTGCGATGCTTTCCAAATTCTCATTGTCAACGTCTCGCTTCCGAAATGGCGGGAGAATCTGCCGCATCATCACAGTGCAGACGGAGTCCGATGGCAGTGATAACGGTAGGAGTACAAACGGCCTTGTTCAGCTACACCAGCCCTCCTCTTGATCTGCAAGCTTGGCGAAGGAGTCCCGAATTCATCACATTGCGCCCATCACATGGAGAACCCAAATCCCAGCAGAGGATCCATAATCCCCCCGCCATTCACAAACAAACAAGCCAAAATGCGAACACATGGACCTGATGGAGAAGATAACAGAATCCCAACCGCTTAGCTAGACTAGAATCTGGGCGCACGAGAACACGAAATTGCAAGAAACACCGAAGCCAAATGTCACCATTAGGACGTAGAGGTGTCATGCGGCATCCCGACGTCGACACTCGCACACTACTCTCCAGTTCCGGTGCTCCCTTGTGCTCTGGTATTCATGTGATACATACACGAGGAGCAGGATTTCCCAGCCTTTTGGAAGCAGATAGATGAAATGTGAGAGATGACAAGAAAAGTAGTGGAAGGATCGGTTCCAACCAAGGCTCTCGCATCTTCCGTGAGCTCCGGACCCGAGAAAACACAACCGGGAGAATTGTTAACTCAAACTCTATCTTGCATACGGAAGCAAGCGTGTGAACCAAACTTTGGGTGGATGACTGGCAATCCTGGATTGGACGGACGGTTGCACGATGCCCATAGTATAAGGAGCACGATAGCAATAGTGGCTATCTTTTATGTATGCAGACTAGACATTTTCTTGCCATACCATCCATATGTTCCAAACCCCTTCGGACTCCATCCTCCTCCATTTTCGTCGTCATATTGTGGTCTCCGTTGCAGCCAGCCGTAACCCCCTGTTCTCGCTTAGACTTTGCTGTCTCTGGCCGGTTGCTAGGGGTTGTGGATTTTTACGAAGTTTCTTTTTATGGCCTTGCTGCATGGCGCTCATCCTGCAGGCTCACATCATGCTCACATTTTGAGTTAAGATTATACCGGTGCTTCAATACGGGTAAGGTTGACCCATCTGCCGACAATACAAGCCTCACTAGATTATTCTTATATTATTTACCTAGCTGTAAACAGCATGGCTATTAGACCGATGCACAAATGTAGATGAAGCGCAGAGAACAAATATGGACATCTATTCCCCTGGGTAGTACTTACTACAAGCTCATAATGGTGGAACATCACGTAGTGACATTTGACATATATTGTAGAGTTTTGACAGACGATCAGCTTTAACAGTGAAAAGATACTATAGACAACCTAGCAAGATACACCGTGGAAGATTTTTGATCTAGCTAAAGAAAACAAATCTTGAAAACTTACCTGTACAAAATGGCACAGATTTTCAAGTGGGAGGACAAGCAACGGGGGCATGAGCCCTAGAGATAAAGTTGTCATGATAGACTAAGATAGCGGCGAAATTTGATGCCGTAATGATCGTGTGGCCTAGTGGTTAGGGCATGTCCTTTACAATAATGCAGCTCCTAAGCTGTTGTGGTTATTGATCGGACGGGATCGCAGGTTCGACCCCTGCCACGATCATAAATTTTGCTTCTGGTAGAATGCGTACTTTTTGGAGCTGGTCCCCAGGAGGCTTATTTAATTCCTTTTTAATATTTTGATTCAATTCATTACAGTTTTGATTTGGTTCATTCATTGCTCTCGCATTGCACCGCTCCTAATCTCGTCTCTCCACTTGCCATGTTTCCATGCCCATCCCAACGACCAATGCAGACGACATCCCCTTGCCTGGCTCTTTGATTGCTGCTAGATCCCCTGGGTCAGCAATGCCGCTATATTGGTTGTCCAGAAGCTGAACGCGCACAGGCACAGTTTGGGAACGACTGCTTTCCCGAGGCCCGGGCTCAGGAAGAGATACTCTCCATGCCTTGACTCGTTGGTCATTGCTGCAAGAGACAGCCAAGAAGGCATGGCTGTAAGCACTGCCTGCATCGATGCCATGGCTATTTCTAGGATGCTCCCCGGCCTCATCGACGATCCGGATTCCTGTCACGGCCGCAGCGTGAGCATTGGGCACTCGGTATGTTTTGTGTAGAGTGTACGTCCGACCGCCAGTGTCTTCCTCGCTGTCTTGATACCAGCTCAGCTGCGTGACAGCAATGGCATTGTCATCGCCTCCGGTGAGGATGGCCAGCCAAGATGAGGGTGGTGTGCTAGGAGCCGACACATTCCAAACCTGGGAGAGGGTAAGGCTTTTTATGGCATTGCGATGTGCTGGAGCCGCCGCGGTCTGAACGAGGGTGTAGGGTCCGAAAAGCGATGCCTTGCTGCCTGTCGCAGATCGATCTGCTGCTGCCTGCCACACCGAAAGGCTGCCATCGGCAAAAGCAGCCAGAACAACCAGCTCGCGGCCCTCGGCCATGTCGAGGTGCCGCAACTGTGTTGGACACGCACCAGTATAGCTGCCCTGAGCCAAAAGCTGCCAGCGACCGGGCGGTGTGTAGCGATAGGTCTTGATCGTAGAGTTGGAGAGAGCGACGGAGATGAAGGCACCGTCTCTGCTGTTGGTGGCATCCAGACCGGTAATACGCAGGATTTTGTTGCTCGTGCGGTCCGGGTAGGCCGACTCGCAGAGGACAGCAAGGCCGTCGTATGCCGAGTCGAGAGGGGCCACACGCCAGACAAACAGCTCTTCAGACCCGGCGGCGCTAAGGAGACGCTCGTCGCCCAGCCAGGCCAGGGTGTGCAGGCCTGTGTTGTGCAGTTTCAGGACGGACACACAGCGCCGACGGTGGTCGTGGCCATTTATGCGGCCGTGGCCTGTCCAAATCCGGACCACGGTATCCTCGCCGCCAGTGGCTACGTATTTTCCGCTGTCGCTGGCACTGACGGCCTTGATCTCACGGCCATGGCCGCCTGTCTTGGCGGTGGCGGTGATGCTGGCGTCCTGGAGGAAGACGTGCAGGCCCGAACTCCGCGTAAAGGCAAACCGCAGCTGACTCTGACTCTCCTGGCCGAATGACGGCACCATGTACGTGTGAATGCGATGGGTGCCGCCGCAGTCCACTGTAGCGAGTTCTTGCTGTCGGGTCTCGTTCCAGACAACAAACTTTGTGCTGCGAAAGCCACATAGGATCAGCTCTGGTTGGTCGCTGTGAGGATCTGGTCCGCGAACGAACCATGCATCCCGGACGATAGGACCAAATGGGGGGGCTGTCTCGTGGCGCAAACAGAGAGAAGCAGGCAGGGATTGCCTATCTTCTTCCGTTTTTGCTGCGGGCCCTAGCTCGTAGATGCGGTATGTGCCGTCGCGTGCAGTGACGATGAAAGAGAGGGCACCGGGGGGTGAGTCGATACCCGCTTGAGCCGGGCGGCGTGGCAGTGGCACGATAGAAAGAATGGCATCGCGGGTTCCTGTCTGAATGTGGGCCGCGAGAGTGATAGCTCCAGCTGCGGACGTTCTGTAGAGACACACTTGGCCATATCTAGTTCCTGTGATGAGGAGATCTTCTGACTGTGTGGCTGCAGTAATGGATGTGGGTGCCTGAGAGGCCTGTGCCTTTCGCGGAAGAGGGACGGCTCGTCGTGCTTCTGAGATCACGGTGCCGCTGTGAAGGTTGACCTCCACGTCGATAATAGTAGCTTCATCATAGAAGAGAACAGACACAAGGAGGTGGAAAATCTGGATCTCTTTCTGAGCGGTCTCCATCTGTCCACATGGAAGGAAGAATATATCCTCAATCTTTCCTGGAAGCACGGTGGACAACTCTTGAAGACCGGCAGACGCGGAATACATGAAGATGCAGCCGCTGGAAGAACCGATGAAAGCAAGCCCCTCTACTTTGCGACAAGCTGTTGCCATGCCACCTCCGCCACCACCACGCGGGCTCCTGACCACGTTGTAATCGCGCAACGAGGCAATAGTGCTGTCCGTGACGCCAGACACTTCGACCCAGGATGAAGTCGTTCTTGGACCGGCTGTGGTGGCAGTCCCTTGGTTGAGGCTTCCTAGAAGAACTCTCCCGTAGGTCGTTGCAGCCAGGAGCTGATTCTCGGACAGAAAGGTATAACTATTGAAGGCCTCCTCGCGGAGCTTCTTCTGGCTGCCTTTCTTGGTCGGAATAGATACGGCCTCAGAGAGAGCTGCCACTTCGTCCATCTGGTCTTCGAAAGGTGTGTTCGCCTCGGAAAGAGGAGCCGGCAGAGGCTCTGCTGCTGGCATAACGAAGCCGTTCTCTGGGCTGGGGTCTCGTTTACCCATTGGGGGGATGCTACATGGAATCATCGATGGGTCGTGTTGAGAATCGCCGGCTTCATCCGGTTGAACATCTTGTGCTGTAGCTCCTTGGAACAGGGCAATCTTGCCATCACAGCCACTTGTAGCCACGAGTGCTTGCCTTGGACTTTCAGAGCGCGTATCGCTACCCTCGAACGGGAGAAAGACGGCCGCGGCCCAGATGTTCTTGCCGACGTGATTGGCAAGCGTACGGCAATGCTGGAGGCTTCCTGAAAGGGATCCTGGCGAAAGAAGCCCACGGCCATTGCAGCTGGACTTGTCCAGCTGCAGCTTCCACTCTTGGGTCCTGGCATCTTCGCCAAATGAATACAGATAGACGCCAACCACGCTCGATGAAGACGCAGAATTCGGGGTGATCGCGCTTCCGAATTTCACGTGCCAGATGCGCGAGGCGTGAGCCATGGCAATGGCCAGGGCCGAATCGCTTGTATCCGCAGTCGATTCAGCACCTGTAGGGGGCGGGTGCTGCTTCTGGGCCTGCTGGTGATATTCGATTTGGCGATCCCTGGCGCCACCGAACGTGTTTTGAAACCCCGTCTCTCGGGCTTCGTTGATGAGGGCCCCAACGTCGGCACCAGCAGCTTCTGGGCTGTCCACCGCGCCCCTTTGGTCAACGTAGACGGGCCATACGCGAATGGTCCGATCATCGCTGCAGCTGGAAAGAAGGCGTATGGTTTGCCGCTTGTGGCTCTGCCCCAACGAAGGGAGCTGGATCTCTTGTGACAAGGCCACATCAAAGACAGAGCCTTCGTGGCCGGTAAAGATATTGAGAACACGGATAGTGGCATCTGCGGAGCCACTTTGACTGCTTTCGAGTGGTAGCCGGCAAGTCCACACAACAATCTCCCCAAACATGGTGCCAGACGCCACGAGCAGATAGCCGCTATGATCCCCCCCGGGAACCCATACTAGATTGGCTGAGTAGAGGACCGGCCGTGAGGATGAGATGGAACCGCCGAGAACAATTATGGGCAGCTGGCAAGAGGATAGAAGTGCCGAAGGTGCAGATGAAGAGGCTGGAGCTGGTACTTCGATCTGAAAAGGAACGACCTCATTATGCGCAGTGATGAGCGCCCCACGTCTTCGACAGGGTTTCCCTGTCTCCTCCCCAACAGAAGGTGGAAGCAACAAGCCGTCATAGATCCAGTCATGAGCAAACACTTCCTGTAGGAGGGGTAGAGGAAACTGGGTGTAGCTCAACGGTCCATGTTCGCCCCCGTGTACCAGTAACTGCTCAATCTGTGAGGAGGTCACCAAAGCCACAGAGCGGCCGCCCCAGACGAGGACATCGCCGCTGTAGGCTGCCAAATTGCGGTCTCCAGTGCCACGAAGGCTACTGCTATCTCCTACCCGGAAGCCCTGGATAGGTTGCTCTGCAAATATGCGCAAGTATCCGAAGCACCGTGCTCCTTGTTGAGGGTGGCTGGCCGTTAAGCCATCTGTCAGCCCCTCAGCGGCATAGACAGCTAGCCACCCGTCTTCAGCGGCCAGAACAAACAACGAACATCCTTCGTGTTGCTTGCCGCGCGGTAGCTGGTAGAAAGCAAGCGCGGTAATAGGACAAAGAGCGGGGGCTGGGCGGTGCAGGCGAAGCCGAGGAGGTGGCAGCGGGGCTGCCGGTGACATGGAGGGGGATGATGGGGTGGTGGCGGCGGGAAGTTTGATTTGTTGCGTTTACTGGGTGAAAGTTTGGGCCCTTTGGCTTGGCGTAGCCACGAAGAACAGCTGTGAACGGGGTGAGAAGAATTAAGCTTGCTACTGGATGGTGGTAGTCTTCGATATCAGAAGGCGAAAGCGAGATCTCGTTTGCTGCGTATACCGTGGGTTGACGGGGAAATAGTTCCTTTCATGCTCTCGAACATCCTCTATGACAGGGACTGTATTACACAACGTCCTGGCGTGTATGTAGGCGCCTTCAACGAGAATTACACCCAGAGGTTTTTTGATGCTGGTGAAATGGCCGAACGAGGTCGATAAAAAATCGGTAGGCTACGGTGCTATGCATATACGCATAAAATTATGGGCCTAAGCGGACAAGAATGCCCCATACGTGCATCCTTCGCGATTTAGTTGCAAAAAAGTAGACAGTTTCGACGATAGCATTCATCAGTTTGGTTTCTCGTATATGCTCTCTATACGTATTCAGTTCGCCTCCCTTCCATACCAGGGTATAAACTAAGTAAAAGTGTCCATGACCAAGTGGTAGTCAGTCCCTTTTCCGCCAAACCTGGTCTTTTCGTTCGTCTTCACCACCATCCCTTACATCTGCCATCTAGTCATCGAGCAGCTAATAACCATTAAGGATCTAGTACAAAACGCCGGCAATGCAATGGCACTATGTGGCCATGAGATTGGAGTGGAAGACAAAAACTAAAAGACAACCACGCAAAATAACACAAAATTCCAAACATCGTATCCCCCTAGAATAAGGAAATAGAACATGAAAACAAACGAACAGCCAGGCGTAAAAAACCGTGTCAGAAGAGGCACGCTGTGCTGGTTGAAGTCATAGATCGCGGATCATGGCGCACAGGAGCACGCTACACGATATCAAGAGCGGCACAGGCTACTCGCCTAGGCTTAGACGCGCGAGTGCGAGTACGGCTCGTAGGCCAGATCGGCACGGCCGCCGACGGGGTGGCGGGGAGCACCGTACTGCGGAGCATAGGCGCTGGTGTTGTGGTAGCCGGCGTCGTGGGGGTCGTGGAGGGGCTGGTAGGAGCCCGGGTGGGCAGCCTTGTCGTCGTAATGGCGGGCCGCCGGCATGGGGCCCGGGCCCGAGCGCTGGCGGTGCTCCGGCTTGCAGCAGCAGACAGTGAACATCCAGAAGAAGGAGGCCGCGAGAGCAGCGGCAGCCGCAATCCACACGGCCGCGAGGAAGCCGCTGTCAAATTCGGCCTTGACGCCGTACCACTTGGCGGTGCCCTCAATGGCACCCACCACGACGAGAGCCGTGGCGGTGGACAGACCTGCCGCGGCGACGACGGCGACCGAGGTGATGGAGGCGACCAAAAAGGTTAGGCAGGCCACACCGCGGCTGCAGCTGGTGAAGAGGCCGACGACGATCTCGACGGCCAGGGCTACAAAGGCAATGATGAAGACGATCTGGGTCCAGCGCGACAGGGCGTCAAAGGCCTTGACCGCGGTGGTGATGTCCTTGGGCAGGGTGATGTTCTGGCCGTCGGTGCTGATGAGCGAGTCGAGGTTGGACATGTTGAGCGTCTTGGACGCCCAGTTGAACTGGGGCTTGGTGCACGTGCGCGTGCCGTTCTGGGCCGTGTAGCAGTAGTTCCAGATGGCAATGTCGTACTTCTTGCCGAGGTTGAGGTCGGCGGCCGTGATGTTGGTCGAGGAGGAGGAAGACGAGGACGAGTCGGCGGTCTCCTTGAGCAGATCCGCGTTGTGGAAGCTCACGCTGCGCTTCGTGATGAGCGACAGCAGCGACGATGCATCGATCGACAGATCCGTCGTGTTCACGGAGAAGAGATCCATGTTCTTGTCGACGACGCCGGCCAGACCAGCCACGAGCAGGGCCACTATGCTGATGACAGCCAGCACAAAGGGCAGCGCCACACAGACGACACGGCCGATGCTAACCATTTTGGCGGTTTCTTGGTGTGCGGACGGGGAACGAGACGAGGATTTGGGCTCCGAAGCGATCGAAGAGACGGATGTCCGCAGAGGCAACGGAGGCAGCGGCGGACTCAGCGAGAGAGACCGGGACGCAGCAGCAACCTTGGCGGAGTAGGGAGGCAGCGGCGGGGGTGAGCGATGGCGACGGCGGGCGTCGTAGTAGACCGGTTTAGGAGGAGCTGGCGGAGGATGTGGCTCGAGAGGGTTGTTGGTCTGGGAGAGACGAATGGAAGGCGGACGACGACGAGAGCGTTCGGGGAGGGGAGGAGGTGGTGAGGAGGAGGAAGAGAAATAGGGCTGAGAAGGAGGATAAGAAGAGGAGGGAAGAAGAGAAGAAGTAGTTGATGGCAGGACGTGGCCAACAGAACAAGAGGATAGACGGGGAGCAAAAGCAGGAGACGGACGGGAATGTCTGGGAGGGGGATGCAGATAAATAGGATGCTGGGAGGGCCGCGTGTGGGAAGCGGCTGAGACGGACGAAAAGTAGGAATCGGCCTTGTCAAGGAAAGGATTCGTGGAACGGGTTGGCCCTGTGGGTAGTGTTGCTAGTGCTGGCGTAGTTGGTAGTGCTGTAGGTCGTGCTGGTAGTGCTTGTGCTGGGGAGGGCGCCGCTGCAGCGCCCGTTGGTCCCTGTCTGGGTCGCACTCTTGGCAGGTTCTGTGCCGTGGAAGCGTGGCGCAGGAGGCGGTCGTTGGTGGGTGGAGCAGCCTGGGAGCGAATGCCCGACATGGTTTAGCGGTGCTCGCTGGGCTTGTCTTAAACCGAGAGTGTGCTCAGCCCCAATGGACTTGCCAAACACGCACTAACACGCTGTAACTGAAGAGAGCAAATCCTTCTGGCAAGGTTGGGTGGGAATGTTCTGGTCAATAGCTGTTTTTCGGTCCTTTGCTCATTTGGCTCACCTTCCTCCTTTTGCTCTCAGCTCGCCATTTGCCCATTTTGTACCTCGGATGAGAAGCTTGTTTGTTTACTTTTCGTGGCTGTCTCTACATATGCGACGACAGGACGTTTAGAAAACATAACAGCGAAAGGGCGAAATGGCTGTTGTCCAGCCGTCGCAGGTCTGATTTGATTTACAGCATTATGCGTAGATAGTGGCAGTAGTGTACGACGGCTTGCCGCGTTTCTTGGTATGTACAACTAGTGTGTACAACTTCAATATGAGAGGCGACGACCGTTACGACCGATACGTAAGTGCGAGCGCTGGCACATGCTAGCACACGCGTTAATTACAGCGGGTTTCAGGTGCCTGAACCAAGTGTGCGTCTGCCTCGAACAGGGAACATGGCCAACACCAGGAGATCCTAATCATGCCGGGGTCCCTATTTGCCTTGCACTAAGAATTAGCGCTCTTGTCTCGCAGGACCGTGTATTTGCTTCCCCTGCCAATCCGCAGCGGCGAGCTTCATGCCGACTTATTCTACTCGTTTCCAGCGTCCCACGCAAACAAAAGGACGACCACGGGCCTGATATCTGATTCTGGCCAAGAGCTGACTGGGCCAGAGGAATTAGCGGGTTTCAACGCAAATTGGGCTGACCTTACGGCAGTCCGTGAGCATCATTACGGAGAATGCGATGATTTCGTATGCCCAATACGCTATATACGCCTTGTCTGCTCACCTCGGCTACAGTACGAAGTAGCCCCCTTCCTCGCAAGGCCTCCCTATCGAGTAGTTGCACGGCTAGGTTCCAGGGTATTTAGGGGTATGACTACGAGGACAAAACGGTGATCGCGTGGCGGAAGCTGGTGGAGGGCCACCCGCGGCTGGTGATGTGAACGGCGAATTCCTCGTATGTACATGCTCACAGCCCCATGGAGTATCTAGAAATAGTACGTATGTACGGAGTACTGAGTGCTAAATAGAGTTTTGCTTGCGTGAAACATCTCTACCGCAGTTACTCCGTAGCGTGCTACTACAAATGGTCATATGGATGCCATGCGTGCGGAGAGGCATCATTGCTCTACGTTGCGCAGAATGTATACGTAACCTAGCTGCGTCCCAGCCATCTAGTGCTTGTGGCTACAAGTATGCACTCTACTCGTAGGTTGCGTCACCCTTGACGACAACAAATACCACTAGGCGACGGCTACTGTTTGTTTTGGAAGACGGCATTCTCCCAAAGGCGCTGTGCCAAAGTGTTATAGCCTACCTGGTGCATATTCGTATTGAGTGACACGGGAGGCTGTTCTTTTCTAGGCGTTGTGCCCCAGACAACGGGAGGGTTGCAATGGCAACAGCAGGGCCACGAAATGCAATTGTTGTCGGCCCAAAAGAGGCCTGGAAAAATGACGGTTTGTTTTTGTGTTCCTTCCATCATCCTCTTCGCCAGATGACAAAAAAGATAAAAAACAATCCTCATCAAGTACGGAGTACGGAGTACCGAGCATGGGTTTAGTGAGCAGTGACTGGCACGAAGAAAATGCCGCGCAAACAAAAGGCGTAGGCAGACAAAATATGTGCATCTGCAGGAGACAGAGAGACGCGTGAGAGGCCCACTTTGCGAGGCTCAGCTTACTGCATAGTGAGGATCACTAAATTGTCACTTGAACGCCCTAATACGACCACTACGAGCTGGTCGTATACCAAAGAGAGGGCAGCAAGCTTCCGCGGTTACAATTTGCACAGCGACACAGCGGGGATGGCCTGGCAATAGCGACGCGTAACGGGATGGCTTTTGTGGCTGGGTTTTTTATGGATCCCACGCGTCCTAATTTTAGAAAATAAGGGGGGGCGGTGGGGGGCTAACGTGAGTGTTGTGGCTGCGAGGCAGTTCACTGTACTGTAGTGTACGGAGTAGTGTACATACATATGTATTCTTGGGAGTATCCCGTGACCCTCGACAGCCCAAAAAAGCTGCACACATTCTTGAGTGAGGCGGAATTTGACGTTTTCTTCGATGCTGCCTCAGGCCCTTACTTGCGTGGGACAAAGCTTATTCGGGCATCCCACTCCAAACTCGGTATTCCCCCCTCTTTTTAAGTCTCGGTGCCCACGGTCGATGGATTATGGCACCCTCGCCCTTCCTCCCAGCTTCCGGCTTCGGCATCGCGTGCGACCTGCTCCGCTGTCGGGCCTCTCCGCTTGGCAAAGACGGCATGACGGCAGTTCTACATAGCTGCTGGCAGCGAAGGCTCCGCCCCGGTGTCTGCACGATGTACGGAGGACTCGACCGGTCACCGCCGCTTCTCTACTCCGAGGTCTTTTTCCTAGCCTTTTGTTTCTTTTGCTGTTTTTGATATGTGACAGCGGTATCTCGTGACATGATTGTTGCCCAAAACTCTTTCACCACCTACTTGGCCCTCGTGGTCCTCGTGGCCGCCGTGTTCCCTAGTTGTGCTTCGTGGGTGCTAAGCTCTTCGTCCTCCTGTTCACTTGCTCTGTGCCGAGTCTTATTTCCTTCCGCAAGCGGGACTGTGTCGCTATCTAGGCTTGGCATGGTCTTGTGTGGGCTTGATGCCCCCGCTCTGGTTTTGCCTATGGCCTCTGTTTGGCTTCCTGGAGTCTTGGCTTGCATACCGTGAGCCCAACCAAGAGAAGCAGAGTGCAACAGCCACGACCGTATCCCCATTCCCCGGGTTTCGGGTGGCACAAGAGGGCCTGGCCACGCCGGCCACAATTTGCACAGGCGTCTTGGCGAAACATGTGATTTACAAACGACACTGACACTGACGTTGATGGATTTGGCCGACAGTCACTCGTACATATATATTAACTCAATTTCCACGCAGCAAGCACAGTCCAGGACGGACTGAACAGCTCTGCCAATCTGGAATCTGGATTCTAACCAAGACCTGGCAAACGGCTGTAAAGGTTATCAGATATCACAGCTTCGTGTGGTGGCAAATTGTGTGACGAGAAGCCCAAAAAGGCAACTTGGGGGATCTTGTGACCACGTGCAGCAGCTGCCCAATAGCGGCGCGCCACGAAAACGCTCGCTGTCGGAGCAGAGCTTCGCCCACGGGCACCGGCAGGTGACCCCCCATTCTTATTTCTTATTCTGCGCGTCGGGCTCGACAGCCAGCTCCAGCTGCTCGGACCGGCAGCGTTCAGCGAGCCCATGAGTTAGCGGAACTAGTTGTCGAGTCCCCGCCCCGGCACTGCAGGTCTGGTCGTATCGCAGTGGGCTGCGCTTCTTCTCGGTGTCCCAGTTGGTTGCTGCTGGCCGTCGCAATCCTACTCAAGCATCCCGGCTCCGGGGCGTCTGATCAGACTTGATTGATGCCATGCTCCGTATTTGCCGCACCTGCTGCGACTACCGTATGTTTGTATGCCTGGATGCCTGTATGCCTGTATTTCTGTATAAGGTTGCCGTGCCCATTGCGCCTTCCCGTTTATCAGCGCCTATGGCATACGTTATTTGTTCGCCTTGTATGGCCGCCACAGCTTCTTCACATCGCCCCAACTCAATTCTTAGTTGCATCTTCTTATCAAAGACCAGCCCACCATCAGGCCGTCCCCGCTGCCAACCCTGTCGCGAACCAGCGTTCTCGACCAATCTGTGATCACCATTCCGCCAGGCTTGTCTGCCCAGTTTTAGTTCTGCACTGCTGCTCCACGGCCTCGCCCCCCATTCGGCCACACCTGCCATCGAGCCATCTGTCTATCCATCTTTTTGCTCCGCCTCCCCAAAGTTGCCAAGTCCGGTTTCTCGTCGACATTGTCGTTCTCTGCGCCGCCGACTTCACTCTGTTTCACACTGGCACTGCCCTGTCGCCGGCCCTGCTTTGACCAATTCGACCCTCGACAGCCCTAGCTACAACGGGTTGCCAACGCCTCCGAAAACGATCCCGCCCTTTGCTCTGTCTGTCGCCTTTCCCCGACCTGGCCGAAGACAGCTTGCCCACTTTGCCCAGAAAAGACGTGCCGTCCCAAAACAACCACACCGCCCACTGCCAAGGGGCGAAAGACAACCACGGCAGACACTGCAATCCTGGCGCATCGCCCGCATATCTCGGGTACCGAAAACCGCAAGAAGAGGAGCAAGGAGCAAGAAATAAGTGCACAAGAGGAGCAATACTAGAGTCGGATAATACGAACCACCCACCAACCGAACGCGATTGGACTTCAGTTGGCGACACAACGGCTTTGGCCAAGAACCCACCCACGCTCCCGGTCATCAACCCAGCCTAGAACGATAGGGAAAAGGAGCGCGTGCTGGGCCAAGAGCGCCTTTTCGCCAAGAGCACCTCCAGCCCATCTTCCGAACCCTGTGTGGCCCATCGCAGGCAGCGCTACCAGCAAACTATCGACACCGAAAAGACAATAGGTCCTCCGCCCCTCTCTCTCCCTTCCTCTCTCTATCTGCTCTCCAAATCGCGCTTTCATTCCATCCTGTCAGCCTTTTCTTCCCCGCTCCCAACAAATTTCTCTCCTCTTCTATTCCTCCCCCCCCCGTCTACATTTTCCATCCTCCTTGTTTTTTTTTCCCGCAACCAATATCAAGTCAGCTGTTCTGCCTAGCCTTCCTCTTGCCCTCACCGCCCGTCTTCACGACCCAGCGCCATTGCCTCTTAACGACGCCAAAGCTAGCGGACCATCGTGTCACGATCTTCCGGAACGACCTCTGTTCCAGCGCCGGCGCCACCACCGCAAACGCCGACTCTCTCAACACCGACCCGGACGTCACAAGCCCGCCGTGGCCCGCTTTTCTGACTTGAAAAATACGTCGCTGCCTGCGCTTCCGCATCGGCATTTTTGCACCTGTCAGTAAACCCCGCGACTTACATTCCTGTCTACGCCTTGGCTTTGCCTGTTCTCTTCCTTGCTTTGCCTTTTATTGTGTCCTCTTTTTGTCGGCTGGTCCCGCCGCTGTAAGACACACGCCACGTCGACGACAGCCCCTCTCGTCGTGCAGATTTGCGTTTTGTGTTTGTGTGTGTGTCTGGTCCATTTCCGCTTTCTCTGCGGTCTTTTGTTCCTCTGCACTTCCTGCCCTTTCTTCGCCCTGGCCCTTCCTTGGCCTCCAACTGGCCAGGGACAGCTAGCCCGGCCTTTGTCCCTCCCCCACCTCTCTAACTCCCCTTCCCTCCGCGCCGCCGCTAAAATCCGACTCGGTGGCGACAATTGCTGACACACTGAGCAGACCAGCACACGCTGAGCCTTCTTCTCGACTCTAGACTTTATATACTCGACGGCTGCCTGACTACGCCTTCCTTTTTGCCTCAGAAACTGGCCGCCCATTTCCATACCACGGGCCTTGCTATTCTTTCCTTTTGTCGATACCGAATCAGCTTGGGATCGGCTCGACGCTCCACGACGAGACCCTCCTTATTTTTCGTGTAAACATAAATCGCGAAGCTCCTGTTCTCTCGCTTCCGCTTTCGTCATCGTGCAGAACTGATCCGCCGGCTTTGCTGCGTGAACCGCCTCACCTTCAGCCGATTTCGAGTCCTTTCTAGGCGCCATTTTTCCTCTGCTCTTCCTACTACCCTTCTTTCTACTCGCGCCTGGCCGACCGAATCGGATTTTGCTCCTAGGACACCTTCTGCCGGTCTTTAGCGACACTCTCATTTTCGCCCTGTTGCCTCAGTTCTCTCAGATCCATTCGCAATTGCCAACCACGGAGACAATTCAGGGACGCCGCTGCTCCCCTACAACCCTCCTTCTCCTTTCGGCTCTGGACCGCCTGTTCTACCCTCCATAATATTTTCTACTGCGCATAAGGTCGGATCACGTGGGATCGCTAACCCATCCCTCCCACACCTGCCGATCTTTCTCTCTCCAACCTTCTCTGCAGCCCTTCCTCCCCTTCATTAGGCTCGCCCTTTTTGCTCGCTCCCTTGGCATTGTCTTCTGTTCGTCCGGCCTGACACAAGTCAACCGGTGGACGCCCCTGCTTGCGCTTGCCGTCTGCTGTTCCCGTGGGAAATATGGGAAGCCAGAGTTCCAAGGAAAGCGGCACATCCCCGTCGAAGGCGGGCGGCGCCGACAATCTGCAGTCTTACCCGTCCTTCAGCCGATCGGACACGAAAGACTCGTCGCGCTCCTTCAAGTCTCTGCGGTCGAAGATCCCTGGAAGCAGCAGCAAAACAAGCAGCCCCCGGTCGTCTACGATATTGTCGAATGGGGACGCCATCCCAGAGCGACCAGAGCGATCGGACGCCAGCTCGATCAAGTCGAACCGCACCAACCGAAACTCCCTGCCTGTGCCATCACGGCTCAGCCGCAACGACTCGGCATCGTCACCGACATCCGTGGCCTCCTCAGTCGACACCGCTGCGCTGACATCGTCGTTCGTCGACACGCAGCTGCCCCCGCCTTCTCCCGTCCAATCCGCGTCGGTCAAGGCGGGCAAGCACAACGTCAGCGCTGCGCAAGCCAGCGGTGAAGTCGATCATGTCTCCGACTCTCCACCCTCGTCCGGTGTGCCCGACCCCAGCATGCAGCCCCTGCAGCCGGGCCAATCGATTCTCGTTCGCCGAGACAGCCCCGAGAACGCCATCGCGGCCTTTGCAGCGCTAGCGGCAAAAAGCCCAGGCCTTGACGAATCTGGAGTGGCCATGGGCGAGATCAAAGACATTGACTTGGATGACTTCATCAAGCGTCTGCTGGACGCTGCCTATGCAGGTAAGGTCACCAAGAGCGTGTGTCTAAAGAACGCCGAAATAACGGCCATTTGCCTCCGCGCCCGCGAGGTTTTCCTCTCCCAGCCCACTCTGCTCGAGCTCGACGCCCCTGTCAAGATTGTCGGCGACGTCCACGGCCAGTACACCGACCTGATCCGCATGTTTGAGATGTGTGGCTTCCCTCCGTCCTCCAACTTCCTCTTCCTCGGCGACTACGTCGACCGCGGCAAGCAGTCGCTCGAGACCATTCTGCTGCTGCTGTGCTACAAGCTCAAGTACCCCGAAAACTTCTTCTTGCTGCGCGGCAACCACGAGTGCGCCAACGTCACCCGCGTTTACGGCTTCTACGACGAGTGCAAGCGCCGCTGCACCGTCAAGATTTGGAAGACGTTCATCGACACCTTCAACACGCTGCCCGTCGCCGCCATCGTGGCCGGCAAGATCTTTTGCGTCCACGGCGGCCTCTCGCCCGCCCTCGACCACATGGACGACATCCGCAACATTGCCCGCCCCACGGACGTGCCTGACTACGGCCTGCTGAACGACCTGCTGTGGTCCGACCCAGCCGACATGGACCAGGAGTGGGACTCGAACGAGCGCGGCGTCAGCTACTGCTTCAACAAAAAAGTCATTACCGATTTCTTGGTTAAGCACGACTTTGACCTTGTTTGCCGAGCCCACATGGTCGTCGAGGACGGCTATGAGTTCTTCAATGACCGCGTCCTCGTCACCGTCTTTAGCGCCCCGAATGTGAGTCTCAGATCCTGTCTTAGTTTTTGTTGTGTTTATATTTTTTCTTTGCCTCCCAACTGTTACGGCCTTCCATTCGTGGCCCGACCCACCCCTCCGAGACTCCGACGTACTAACCCATCTTCACAGTACTGCGGTGAATTCGACAACTGGGGCGCAGTGATGTCAGTCAACAACGAACTGCTGTGCAGTTTTGAGCTTCTCAAGCCTCTTGACTCGAACGGCCTGAAGAATCACATCAAGAAGCAGCGGAACAACAGAAAGAGCTTCATCAACAGCCCTGTAAGTTAGACTTGTAAAGCGTTGTCTCAAAGTAATCCCATGACGTGTACGGAGTACTAACGAAGAAACTACGAAGCCCGCGAATTTCAACCCCCAAAGCGTATAACGGCGTTATCCACTGCTATATGGTGGCAAGAGACACTGAATGGAGAGTGGCTTCCCCCACCCCGACCTCTAGGAGACAAAATCAGCCTTTCCCTCCTTCATCCCGAAGGGCACATTAATGGGCAACTCCTTCATGCTGAAATAAAGCGAAGAAGAATTCCCGGAAGAGCCAGGCAAACGCTTTGGACAAGATCACCATGTAGGCAAAAAACGCGGTCGCCCACCTCTATCTCGGTACAGAGACACACATTCCTACTGTTTATCAACTACGCAATACACTCCTGCAAGGACGCATCCATACGGACAGGGAAAAAAAAAGACACACAGCACGACTATAAAGCATGCTTAAACACATGACAGCATCCAGGCTGGGCGGCAACCACAGCAGGTTGACGGAGCATAGCCTTGGAAGAGATTATGCGATCGTTTAGCAGTCGAGCTATTTGAGTGATGCGTAACAGCAGTCTCCCTAGCACAGCAGCTGGAAAAGAAACAGAACAGAGCTGGAAATCGGACCTGGGATAGTGCAACGACTACGCACATGCACATCATTTGTAGGGGAGAAGGGCATAGTGCTCCGCACCCCCATCATCTGCGTGGTCTGTGCAATAGTTTAGGCCTAGTTCCGAATCTTGGATACGGTACCCTGTGGCAAAGAACGTTGACCGATTCGTGTTGCTATGAGACAGGGATTGATGGATATGAGAGAAGAACTGGTGTCGAATATTCGCCGCAGAACTGCAGCCATATTCACACTTGTTGGGAACAGACTTGTTAGGAATAGGATCATGGCATCCGCGCATAGATGATGGGTTTAGAATCGGCAAAAAATTGGTGCCCAGATGATCTGTTGGCCTGTTCAGACAGGCCGGAAGATAGGGGATGAGGGGATGCATTGGCTCCTCTGTAGGAGTAGTGTAAGGCTCTCTTGTTTTCATTGGCGTTCTATTGTCTATGTTGTTTTTTTGTTTTTTTTTTGTCCCTGTTATTTGATCGTTTCTATCGTTCGTGTTGGCGTGTCTGTTACTTTCAACCTCCCCACTCTCGTTGTTCCCCATCTCTCTAATGTGGCCATGTCAGCATGATTTCCATTCATGAGATTGCCTTTTGTTTTCCTACTCTGGTGTTGTTTCCTTATTCTGCTTAGCCGTCATATATTGTCTTTTTTGTTTGTTACTGCATTACCTAGCGAGCATCTTTTGCAGGAGCTTGCCGTCTGACTCTCCCACCGCTTGGAGATGGGTGTTCTCTGCTATCGATAATGCTAGCTTGCGTTTTGTGTTATTTCTTGTCCTGGTTGCTCGTTCTTATGCCTCGTCATTCACATTGATCTGCTGTTCTTGATTCTTTTGCCTTGCTATGAAACAACGGGCGGGGTTTCATCTTACGAGTATTGGTATCGACAACAAAGAATGGTGCCTGGTTTGTGAGATCTACTTTCGGGAAATAGAGACTAATAGTGTACTCCGGAGGGTATTACGGGCATTGTTCTTTTGTCTTATGTCCTTTTTTGTTTCTACTGGTCTGCCGTGGGTAGAAGAAAATAGAAGGAAATAATATGGACCGGAAGACCGGAAGACCGGAAGACCAGAGACGATTGGCGGCAGCCGACGGAAGAACCACTGGGAAGAAAAGCATGGCCGCTAGGCTAGGTGTTTGTGTGTGTGATTTGTTATATTGTTACTTTCCAAATTGATGTTTTTTCTTTACTTCATTTGTGTCTATTCTCGTAAGCCAACACAGAGTGAGGACAGAGCCTAGATGTGTAGAAATACACGATAGCCTTTCATTGTACTACATCCCCGCCAAAGCCAACCGGGCGCCGCCGTCCGTCATTTTCGGGCAGAATGGCCAGCGCCTTGTACACTTTGCCCATGCCACCCGGACCGCGGTCCACCAACCGTTTCCAGGAGCGCTCGATGTCGGACGGGCTGCTGCCAATGCCACTGCTAGATTCGCTGCCAGATTTCCCCAGCGCCTCAGCCCGCTCGCGGATACCCATAGACAGCAAGAAGTCGGCCTGGTCGACAGGGCCGTGGACCTCGACGCCTTCGCTAGCCCGCACAGCCTCTTCGGCCACGGCGCCAAAGTCGACGTCGGCGCTCAGGTCCGTCAAGCCGGCTTCGGCAAACGGACTCACACGGCGATGGCGGCGGATGCCCCGGAGCGAGTTCACAGGGATGGATCCGTCGCCCGGACCATAGTCAAGGATGAGAGCGGCGCCGGACGGGCGCGGCTTGGGGTGTTGCTTGGAGCCGCCGATGCGCTCAGCAAAGTCAGAGGCGTAGAGAGCGGCATCGGGGCAGATTTCGATGACGGTCTCGCGCAGAGCGAGGCCCGGGTTGGCGGCGGCGGCCGAGGAGGCTGCCTTTAAGAGAGCACGGTAGCGCGGAGACAGGTTGGGCAGGTAGCGGGAATGGCGGGTGGCCCCAGGAGCGAGAGCCAACTGGAAGTCGGGGACGGGGCCGTCGCGCTGCTGGGTGCGGGGGGTGCCCAGGGATTCGTGGGTCGATCCGGGGGGCGTGGGAGAGACGACCATTTCACGCCACTGGACAGTTGGACGGGAGGTGCGCGACGCAGCAGAGGCACGGTCGGCAGATGCAGGAGTAGAGGAGGTGGGAGGAGGCGGGGGAGAGGATGGGGAAGAGGAGGAGGGAGAGGTAGTGGAAGAGGATGGCGATGTGAAGGGGGGGGAGGAGGGAGGGGCAGGCTGTTGTGTTGGCGGAACGGAGACGGATTGAAAGACGTGGATGGGGAGAGCGTCAAAGAACTCATGGGCCACGATCAGGGGCATATTGCTGGGATCTTTTGGGGGTTAGACGAACATGCCTGGCCATGGATGCGCAGAGACGAAGCAGGGACTCACTACAGGGGATCGACTTGATGGTCTCGGTCCAGACAATGGGCAGGCTAGCAAGCTTGCTGACGCTGTGATAGCCGACCTTGGACTCGGACATGGGGGCGTCAGGGCCACAGAGCAAGTCCTTCTGGGCCATGCGCAGCTGGGAGCTAGCCTCCACCATGTAGACAGCATCGATGCTCTTGGCCAAGCCAAAGTGGCGGATGGTCTGGAGTGTTAGCAGGGTAGGATCAAGAAGAGGGACACCAAGATGTCCTCCCAAAGCAGCAAACTCACTCGCAGCATATCATCCATCAATGTGCCACGGCCAGGCCCAACCTCCATCAGCTCAACGCCGCGTGACGGCTTGCCCTGGGCCATCCATTCAGCCACAAACCAGATGCCAATAAGCTCGCCAAAGACCTGCGACACTTCGGGCGACGTGACAAAGTCTCCGGCGCGGCCAAACGGGTCGCGGCCTGTGCCGTCCAGAGCGCCCGTGTAGTAGCCGCCTACATCAGACGTCAAGCACATGCGCATATAGCTGGCGACAGGAATGGGTCCAGTGGCCTGTGGTTCACTTGTTAGGGTAGTCCTCTTGGCTTTTGGCTCTGGTGTCTATACGTACCGAGATGGCTTCTGCGAGCTGTTTAGCCAAGGGCGTCGACCACTGCCGCTCCTCGCCATCGCTGTGGCGATAGGCCGTAGAGGAGAAAAGACGGTGCCGGTGGCCAAGACTACGGGCAGAAAGAGAGTTGGGGCTGGCTGCCGAAGAGGGTCTAGATGCTCGATGTGTTTGTGTGCGATATGTGCTCGACGAGAGCGATGCCAGCGATGAGAGTGATGAGCCACGCCGCCCGCTTCGGGGGGCTATGGGGCGGTGAAACGCCCTCATTTTGCAGTGTGTAGGTGCGCCTTGTCGTTATATATGTGCAGGGATTCACTTTGCTTCTGTCTAGGCTCTTACTCATTAGGAATCCTTTTTTTTCGGCCACAGATTTTGACAAAGAGGAGCAAGGTGCCCCCAATCCGGGCAGATGTTCAGCACCGCGGGGTTTTGCAATACTGCAGTCAGCACAATGTACCCTAGATACAAGAGTCCTTTCCACGACAGAAAAAAGCACGTGGGGGTTGGGCCGTGTGGGAATTGGGAAGAGGACTTTGATAGGAGCTTCCTGCGTCCCTGTTGAGGCTGGACGAATCCCGACGCTTTGATTGGTCCGATAGCGAGCAGTGGATAAGGACGGCCGAAAACTAGCTCTGGCAACCAAAAGTAAAGCTTCCAGGTTAACAGTCTCAACATCGCGTCCTTGTGACCGCCCCGGCGAACTAATCTATACCTACTACTCACTATGGTCTGAACGGCCTACAAGCTGCAGAAAAAACCACATAATAGCCTACGGTTAGGCAGATTTTACGGCACATAGACAGTGCTCTGGAGCGATCGATCGCGACTCCGACGACGAGACGAGAATACAGACACACCGTTCGAATGTGATACATTCGCTTCAAAGCGGAAGAGACGCATAAACTCAGAGCCATGGCTAGCGCGGCCAAGTCGCGGTGGGCGGACAGCGAAGAGGATGCGGCGGTAGTGGCGCGGCGGCGGAAAGAGAAGGAGGAGAAAAAGCGATTCAAAGCAGCGGAACGAGCGCGAAAAGAGGCAGCGGCCGCGGCAGAGGCAGCAGCAACAGGAACAGACAACAGCAACGACGGCAACCGGCCAACAAAACGGCGAAGGCTGACGCCGGAGCGCACAGACGCGGGGACAACAGCGGCACCGTCCTCCTCCTCATCACAACCACACACCACCAACACCGAGACGCTGGAAGGCAGCAAAGCACCACCACTCCTGCGGATCACGCGAGGCACTCTTCCCGGACCGTGTCGCAGCGTTGAAGTCTATGACAAGCTCAACGACATCGAGGAGGGCGCGTACGGGTGGGTGGCACGGGCCAGAGAGCTGGCGACGGGCCGGGTGGTGGCGCTGAAGCGGCTGAAGCGGGATGCCGCGGACCGCAGCGGACTTCCTGTGACAGGGCTGCGAGAAATCCAGCTGCTGCGGGACTGCGCACAGCACCGCAACATTGTGCAGCTGCACGAGGTGGTTGTGAGCGAACAGAGGGACGCGGCGGCGGCCGCCGCAGCAGCACAGCTGGACAGCGTGTTCCTGGTGCTCGAGTTTGTGGAGCACGATCTCAAGAGCATCCTCGAGGACATGCCGCAGCCGTTTCTGGCGTCCGAGGTCAAGACGCTGCTGCGGCAGCTGGCCGACGGGGTGGCGTTTCTGCACGCGCGCTGGGTGCTGCACCGCGACCTCAAGACGTCGAACCTGCTGCTCAACAACCGCGGCCGCCTCAAGATCGCCGACTTCGGCATGGCCCGCTACTTTCAGGCGACGCACGAAACCGGCGAGCCGCTGGCCTCGGGCCTGTCCGCTTCCTCTTCTGGCGCCTCCGAGCCAGAGCCCATGACGGCGCTCGTGGTCACGCTGTGGTACCGCGCGCCAGAGCTGCTGCTTGGCGCCCGCTATTACGGCCGCGCCGTGGACATGTGGAGCATCGGCTGCATCTTTGGCGAGCTGCTCACCCGCGAGCCTCTGCTCCAGGGATCCAACGAGGCCGACCAGGTAGCCCGTATTTTCGACACCGTCGGCCTGCCCTCGGACGTCGTCTGGCCCGGGTTCCGCCGCCTGCCCAATGCCAAAGCGCTGCGGCTGCCGCCCTCGTCATCGTCCTTTTCGTCGACACTAGCGACGGCCAACGCCAAACTGCGCGCTCGCTTCCCCCTTTTGACAACGGCTGGATGCCAGCTGCTCAGCAGCCTGCTGGCACTGGATCCGGCGCGGCGACCAACCGCCGACGAGATGCTGGACCACGAATACTTTGCCCAGGACCCGCGGCCGAAGCAGGAGGCCATGTTCCCCACGTTTCCGAGCAAAGCTGGCCAGGAACGGCGCCGGCGACGGGATACGCCGAATGCACCGGTGCGTGGTGCAGCTGTGGCGGATTTCGGGGCCATGGACTTTGCCGGGATCTTTGGTGGCCGCGACAAGGAAGAACGCGGCGCTGGGTTCTCGCTGCGGATGGTGTAGGCATGGCCTGGTCACGAATGTATTACACTGCATACTTTCCAATCGACTTCATTAGATGGTGGAACTATGTAGAAGTTGGTTGTGTCTTTTCCACACAAGCCGGATCTATCCAACACGCAGCTATATGCAATGATATTCTCGATAAGCGCAGCAAAAGCAGATTCCAGCCCAGTAATGAATGTGAATTTCCGTTCATCTTTTGTTTCTCCTCCGTATGAGTCCCATGCGCACCCTGATGTATAAGAACGAAACAGACAGTGAATAAAAGAGAATAAGCAACTAGGATGTAATAAAACGGTCAAGGCAAGGGGTAAGTAAGGAGGAAAAATAGATGGAAATAGATGAACAGTGCATGCCAACGCCCGCGAATAGTGCTCCCAATGTGCCATGTAGTAATAGTAGTTGTAGTAGTGGTAGTAGTGGTAGTAGTGAATTAAGAAAGGGTCGTAATCTGTAACTTTCGCCAGTTGGCTCTTCTTTTTGGTTTCCGTTCGTCTTCGTCGCACCGCACCGCACAACATCCCCCCTTATAAGGTGACACGCATGCCGGTGACAAACCAGGTGAAGCTGAGCACTGTGATGATGCTCATGGTAACGGCAAACCCGAGAGCGCGCTGCTCCATGTCCGAGACGGCACCGCTGCAGCTGGCACACTTCCAGCCGTCGGCCAGCGGCGTGTACGCCTGCGGAGTGTAGAGGCCAAACCTGAAGCCGCTAAAGGTGCCCAAATAGCCCGCCTCAGCCGTCGCGGCCACGCTGCTTTCGGCGTCGTAGATGATGAGCGTGTACTCCTGCGTCAGCAGCGGCGCCGCCACATGACTGCTCTGGTACGCATTCGTGTCCCAGGTGTACGAGCCCAGCGTCTGAAACGTCATGTTCTGCGTCAGCGTGTAGGTGCGCGTGGCAAAGGCGCACGAGGCCAGCACGTCAATCGCCGTCGGCATCGCCTGCAAGTCCGTGTAGTTCCAGCCCCAGGTGATGTAGTCGCCAATCTTGTACAGCTGCGAGCTCGCCGTGGCCGCCGGCGTCAGCATCACCACGCTGCCGGCTGGGTCCTGCTGGTTGTAGGTCGTGTGCGTCGCCGTGGCATTGCCTGTGTGCTTCGAGCCCTTGCCCGTCGTCGTCGTAGCCGTCTCCTTGCCCGTGGCCTTGCCCGTGGCCTTGCCTGTCGCTGTGGCCGTCGCCTCGGCGCCTGTGTTCAGGTCGAACGTGTTGGCGGCATCGGCTGCCGATGTTTGTTCGGGAGCTGGAGTGGCGGCTGTATCTGTTAGTATGCCCGGTTTCTTGACACTCATGGACCTGCGGATACGTTATACTTACTTGTGGCTCGCCGCACAATTAGGGCGTCAAGGTTGGGCAGAAACCGAGGCCATGACGCCGCCGCCAGAGACGACATGGAGAGAACGGTGACGGCCAGGTGGCCGAGGGATTGTGAAGGCTTCATGGTGGATGGGAGAATGGGAGAAAAGAGAAAAGATGAAAGGAAAAAAAGGATAGATGGATCGGAAAAGTACGGTTGGGTAAGAAGCCCAAAGAGCCAAGACTGTCGACAACTGGGTGCCTTTTTCGGGCAGACAGACTCTCGAGGAATATTGTGGCTATGGCTGAACTGGGCAAAGGAGTCAACCAACTGAGGTTTCGGGCGAACCGTACCGTGCCTGGCTCCGTTTATTTACTGCAGGCTCCGGGCGTTGTTATGGCCAGCAGAATTCGTTGCTGCTGCCGGTGTCTAGTAAGAGCGAGCGGCCGGCGGCGGGAGTGAGGAATGTAAATAGGTGGGTGTCGTCGGTAAAGCAGATCGATCGACCTCCTACTGAAAGCGAATGAAAATATGTAGCCCGTCCCAAAAAGAACAAGCCCAAGACAGAAGGGAAAAAGAGAAGTAAACAAAAGACGATCCAAGCACCCTCCAAAAAACACAAAAACAGAAAGGGTACTGATAACGAGCGAGAGGCCGCAGATGAAGCGAAGGAAACCCAAGCGAATGTGGTTGATGTGGTGACAGTGGAAAGGTGTGGTGATGGAATTTTGCAGGCGGCCATGCACACCAAACAGAAAAGAGCACAATACGACCAGGGGTCCATTAGGAGGATGGAACACGAGAACGCATCGTTCCTGGCTGCTAAACATTGATTGGACAGCCGGGCTGCCGGGCATCGCCCACAGGGAGAACAGGGAGGAGCGGGGCGTGCATATAGGGGCTGTCGGGGCCGGTAGGGGCTGTATTTTAGGGTGCATTAGGGGCTTTTCTCTCTCTCTCGTACACTACTAGAAGCTAGAGCAACGGCTCAGCCAGGGACCTTTTGGTGCTGATGCCCGGAAAACAGGACAGCCACTCAGCAAGAAAAACATAGAAAAACAGGGAACACGCACTATAGAGCTGTGGCCCCTCGTATTTCACTTTCTCATGCTTTCTGTTGCATGAACATTACAACACCACAACGCCACTCGGACGGAGCGCGGCTCTGGTGCCCTGACCTCGTATCGATGCCGCCCTGATCAACCGGTTTTTTCCTGCCCTCATTAATATGAACGAGTGCGATACGGTACGCAACCACGACTGCTGCTAACAGCCACGAAACCATGATATCTACACATATTGCGAGTGCCCGACTACTGCCGCATCGCCATATTAACCCAAAACACGTCGCCTGCAGGCGGACAGCAAAGTGGAGCGACGCCGGTGTCCCCCAAAGACGGCCGTGATCCAGAATCCGTAGCCCAAACAGCTCACAATCCCACAAGCCGCAAAATTCAAGGCCGCCGTTGGCTGTTTGTTTTCTGCCTTTATTTGTTTTTGACGCTGTCCGTTGTGCCCTTGCATGCACTTGCTCGTGCACAGCAGCTAGTCAGCACTCACATTCGCATGCGCCCGTGCTCCACAGTATGTCTCGTTACGTGTCGAAACGCTCATCGTACGCCCGTGAAGCTGGACGCCGAGAGACAAATACGTGGACAATTGGACTTCGTAATACTCCGTACATACATAGTACACTAAAACAAGCTGAGAAAAGACCGCCGAAGGGAAGGCGCTGCGGGGCGTTTAGTCCCAAACAGGCTAGCCATCAAGATGAGAATACGATCTCTGGCACTTATTTACTGGGTCCGGGGCACGACACAATGTAAATACGAAGTCCGGCCACAGCGCAGAGGAACACGAAAAAAAAGAAGGACAACTGCAATCACGTGTCTCCGCCCAGGCCATCTGTGCTGGATTGTGTGCTATGCGGGCGGCATTAGTGCTCCCTATGGTGCTATTCTTGTTCCCATTTGAGATGCCACCCTATAGCACTAAAAATAGCTCTCTTATAGCTGAACTACTCCTACTCCTGGGAGGCTTAGAGCCTTTTAGCACTAAGCCAGGAGCTGTCACTGTGGTTTTAGCGTGTTTGTCCACTGTAGTTGCTCTCGACAGCCTCCTCTCTGTTGAACGCCACGAGGTTGTTCCAGAGAGAAATAACTGCATAAGTACTACATTTATACGAAGACAACTAGTTTTGCCACTCGCTCTAGCCGGGCAATACAACAAACACCCTACAAGTGATCGTACTAGGAAAAAGGCAGAAGCCTGTTCTACCCGCATTTGTGAAGCTAAAAGCGTTGACATCTCGCCGAGTATCACGAGCAGCAGCGAATAAAGGTTGACGTATTGGCCTTTCAGACTCTGTCCATCGTTGTCTGCTATCTCATTAACTCGTTCAACCACATGCGCTTGTGCAAATGAGCCTAGTTATGCCCGTGTCGACTGGCGCTATGTATCCTCCCTTCTGACTCTCGTCCCATTTCATTACCACCGTGATCCCATCTGCAAACCCATCTCGCGCCTTTTTAGCCATTTGTCTAAGGCGTGAGCAGGCCAGCATTGACCTCTTCCGTAGTCTTGTCCTCACCGCCGTTGACCACCTCCAATTTGCCACCGTCTCCGGAACCAGCCCCCGCGTCATCGCCGTCTGCCTCCTCGGCCCTCTTCCGCTTGCGGGGACGCCCGGCACCCTTGCCACGAGCAGCCTTCTTAGGTGGCGATTCACCTCCGGAGCCATCCCCGGGGGTGGCTAGGGCAGCCTGAAGCACCTCTGCCGCGCGCTCTTTGAACTCCCTGTTGATGACCTTGCTGAATCGTTGCCTAGACTGAGAGTTAGCCAGCATGCTTTACATTTGAACCATCCCATATGGAAAGGAGGGGTGATGACAGACGTGAGGGCATCCTTTGAGAAGGAGTAGCCAAGACCGGTCATGATTTCATGGGTCTTGACCCAGTTGGGCCGGTTGCTGGTGGCGGACAGAAGGGCCATGATGAGATCACGCTCAGTGGCGGCATCCCAGCTGTTCGCTTGCTTCTTCTCGGGAGCCATCGTGATCTATGTAGATGTGATTCGTGCTGTGTCTGTGGGATAGAGGAGAGTCTTTGGTGTTTGATCTGTAAGAGGAAGCGGTGATGATAGGTTGAAGACAGAAGTGGGCTTTAGTTTGGTGTAGGGAGAGAGCGAAGGCGTGAAAGTGAAAGGATAAGGAAGAGAAGTGTTGTAAACACAGTATTGCTTCAGTATTTATGCATCCCTAGCAACTTGATGTACCAGTCAAGTGTATCTCACGCAAAGGTGAAAAGCAGGTCACATTGACTTGACTGCATGTTACTGGGGCAATTTGAACAGAAAGTGAAATTCGCTACAATGTAGTCGTATTCATTTACAAAGATACAACTCTCATTCAGTTACTGTCATATGGTCGCAGAACTAAGCAGCCGTTCGAGTAAACAAAATATTGATTCTGAATAGCTCTCTGCTAGACACTACGTAGAAGGCAGTCATGGTAATTGGTTCATAACAAAGAGACATGATCGAAGTTGGGTACACTCTAAAGATCTGAAAAGAGGTGACCCAACTAGATATAACACTCGTCTGTTGTCATTCTAAAGCACAAGAATACTAAAAATATCTTGATCGCGACTGTAGGGACTGCAGAAGTGGCTGGTGGGAGAACGACACTGGGAAGTTTCAAATTGAAGGACAAAGAAATTGCCAACTGTACCTGACTGTGAATGTGAGTGAACTTGTCGAAAGTGAAATCTAGTGAAACCACCTAAGCATTACATGGCGTATAAGGTTAACTAGGTTTCACTCTCGACAAAATCACATGCCTTCACACTGCCATGTCCTGCTTCGAATTTGCCGCTAAGTGAAGAGAGGTGAGATTCGTAGGCATGGAGAAAAAGCTCAGTGATATCGTAATGAAATGGCCAAACTCGGCCAATGAGTCGGCCTCGTCGTCTTCGGGGCTCTGGGGTTGTTTAAACTTCTACACGTAACTGTTGAACGGCTGTTTCCAGTGCTGTCGTATGATCTCTTGAACAGCCACTCTTCGCACGTCTTCGCTTATTTCGCTGGGAATTCGACATGAGGCATCAAGCATCCACTGCCTGGCCCATTTTTGCATAGACGGCGCCCCTTCTCGCTCTTACACGCTCCGTATTTCTTGATTTTACCTAGGCTACCTGCCCTTCCTGGCCGAAATATACAATTCGTCCGCTGTCTGATTGAGTTCGTTGTAGCTCTAATCGAGCTTTGCGATATTGCCGTGGTGGTCTGTGTCGGTTGATTCCGAAGCTGAAGTGGGCAGGAGTGTAGGAAAACTTTTGATATGAAGCATAACAACTAAACCTTTGAAAAGAGAATTCTGCCGGCCTAATAGACTCGACCTATAGTTGTATCAGGGAGTGAGCACATCGAGTTGAGCTTTTTTGCGATTTTCAAGGTGGCTAAGCCGCTTGGGAGAACTCTTGGTTGCCCCTCTTTTTTCATCAGCTCGACGTGAATGTTAGACACGCCACTCTGGGAATCACGCCACTCAACCTACACTGAAGATGCATTCATCGCCCGACACGTGCTACCGAATTGGTTTTTGTAGCCTTTCGACTGTGAGCCATTCAATGACGCCCCTTAAAATCCCCACGCGGAATTGAGCGAGGAGCACGTGCTTCGCCCAATTTGGCGTATCAGCAGCGCCTTTTGATACAATACGTCATCTTCCGTATGGGATTTCCTAAGCTTTACCTTGCGGTCACTGGCTCTCATTTGTCTCTTGATATTTAACTGTGTCCTAATCTGAGCCCCCCCCCACGCTGACGTCTCCTGATATATTAGTATTAGCATATGTTGAATGTAGCCGATACGCTAGGTTCTATATGGGGAACCAATATAACAATTCAAGGGGGTGAGAGGGGGATATATCTGCGCGAAGCTGGTAAATATAAGTAGTGAGAGCTATCTTCACAGACAAGGGGTATCAAAGCCGTGATTTAGGTCCCTACCACACACATTCATACTCTTACTTCATCCCGGCTCTCTACACCAACCCCCAACCCGCAGATCATGCTCTACAACACTACCCCAGACCAGCTCTATGAGCCCCGCACGGCTGTTGATCCCCTAGGGTTTGGCCGTGTAGCCATAGTCACTGGTTGTGCCTCTGGTATTGGCCTTGCCTGCACCCAGCTGCTTCTGGCCCACCAATTCTCCGTCTGTGGCATCGACCGCCGGCCCTTTGACTACGGAACTCTCCTACGCACAGTCGATCATGGTCGCTTCCATTTCCATCGTTGCGACCTGGCCGCCAGTCCCGGTGCCTGTGACGATGCAGTTCGTGTCTGCCAGCAGTCGCTGCTCTGCGACCATGCTAGCCATATTGATGTATTAGTCAACGTGGCTGGCATGCTCGACAATTTTGCATCGGCCGACACCGTGTCTGATAGCCTCTGGGACGAAGTTCTCGCCATAAATCTCACGGTGCCGGTGCGAATGATGCGCGCTGTGCTGCCTTTTATGCACACAGCCGATCCCTTGGCAGAGTCAGGGCCGAACAACGCAGGTGGCATTGGAACAGGGTCCGTATCTGGGACAGGCGTTATCATCAATGTTGCCAGCACCGCTGCTATTAGTGGAGCTGTGGCTGGCATTGCTTACACGGCGTCAAAGCATGGACTGGTAGGTGAAGTTCTTGTAGCAGTTTCTTCCTTGCTGACAATGCGCCAATACTAATTCTCTTGCAGATTGGCGCAACCAAAAATGTGGCATGGCGCTTCCGCAACAAGGGCATACGATGTAATGCCATTCTTCCCGGTGCCGTAGACAGCAGTATTGGACAGGCTATTTCTGCGCGCATGGAAGGCGGTCTAGATGCAGCTGGGTTTGCAGAACTGGCACCGGTTCACGCACTCCAGGCGCAGCCGCCATCATCACAAGCAATAACGGCATTGGAAATTGCAAAAACCATTGTCTTCTTGATTCGTGACGAGTCTCGCTCTATCAATGGGGTCTGCTTACCGGTAGATCGAGCCTGGGGGGTGATGTGACATTTGAAAAGAGAGATAGGAAATGAGCACCAGATGGAGCGGAAGTTATTTAACTAAGCAATGATAGTCAATGGTTTGTAATTGGTTATTAAGTAGCCGTCTTCAAAGACTAGTGACTAAACAATTAAAGGGCAAATGTAGCGAGCAAAGTGCCAAAAAAGACGGTGGCAATTGCTCCAAGTTCAAATTGTGCTTTAGCAGCAGCAGTAACGACTGTGGTGGGCGAAGAAGATCCCAATCCTCCAGTTGTCGTCGTTGAGCCAGATCCAGATCCAGATCCAGAGCCAGAGCTAGAACCAGATCCGGAGCCGGGGCCGGAGCCGGAACCGGAGCTGGAGCTGGAACCAGATCTCACGGTGCTAGTCGCACTACCACTACCAGAACCGGATCCCCCACTGCCTCCACCATTACCCCCAGATGTCGATGTTGTTAGGCAGGTAGTAGTAGTAGATGTAGAAATTAAAGTTGTGCACTTAGTACTGGAAGGAAGCTGGCTGCCCGAAGATCCACCCGACGCCACCATCGACGACAGAGATCCTGATCCGGAAGACGCCCCAGAAGATGGCCCTGATGGCGAGACGGATGACGGGACGGAAGAAGGAGCTGAAGAGGGAACTGAAGATGGAATAGATGGTAGTGGGACTGAAGGAGAAGATGAAGGGGTAGAGGATGGAGCAGAATGGTTTGTAGAAGAAGGAGCAGAAGAGGAAACAGAAGACGGCACAGAAGGTGGGAGAGTTGACGAAGGCCCGCTGCTACCACCACAGCCGCTTGCCTTCACACAGTCACAGACAGCACCAACGGAGTTGATCACAGCCAGAGCCGTATTAAAGCCACAACCACCAATCACGCAGTTGGCTGCAGCATTCTGAATGACACCAGCAGAGGCACATTGGCAGACGAAATCACCCGCAGTACATCCGGCGTTGGTCAAAGCAGCAGATTCAATACAAGTAGAGGCACAGCTAGGAACGGCTGCAATGTCTGCTGAGCAAGGGACACAGGATTCACATGGCCCGCAGGTGGGTGCAGATGTAGTCACTGCCGAAGATGAAGGAGCAGATGAAGGTGCAGAGGAGGGAGTAGAGGGGGAGGCAGACGATGGAATAGACGATGGAGCCGACGATGGAGCTGAAGAAGGTGGCGGTGTGGAGGAAGCTGGAGACGAAGGCGCCGATGAAGGGGATGCCGGAGTCGAAGACGGCGAGGAAGACGGCGGAGCAGAAGTAGGTGCTGACGATGGAGGAGCCGAGGATGGTGATGATGGCACGGAGCTTGAGGCTGCTGCACATCCGCTTTCGGTCACACAAGTGCAAACGGCACCGACAGAGTTGACCACAGCTAGAGCTCCACCAAAGCCACAGCTTCCAATGACACAGTTCACAGCGGCATTCTGAATGACACCGGCCGAAGCACACTGGCATACAAAGTCACCAAAAGAACATCCTGCGTTGGTGACGGCAGCCGACGCGATGCAATTGGACGCGCAGGTGGGGACAGCAGCGATGGGGGTGGCGCATGGGGGGCAGAGAGTTTGGGCAGCGGCAGAGGCAGCAAGGCCCAGATAGGACAAAACGAGGGAAGTCTTCATAGTTGTTTCTTGAGACGGGAAACGAGTGAATTGGCTGATGCCGGTATGTCCGAGTTAAGAACAAGACAGACTAAGAGAGAAACAACGAGAAAATGTGAGGTGCTAGAAAGTCCTGGAAAGAGAAGACAGCCAGAGGGAGGGAGACCAGGACCTTCGGCGAGTTTTATAGCTTCTCGAGGTCAACGAAGGCGACCAACTCCAATGAGCGGGGTGTCAATAGCCTCACCCCCTCCCCGCTGATACTTTCTAATTTTTCGGGGCTTTGGGTCTAGCTGCAGCTCTACGATCCCAGTCACAAACGAGCAGCGACCGCTCAGTTGAATGTTTAGTCTTAATTGGGTGTTGGTGAACATGGTGACAAGACTAGTATAGCCGATTTACGTCACAACTACCTACCCAAATGGATAGTGACATTTTTCATTAGCGAAGCTGTGGATGTGACGTTGGCCATGTTGTTGTCGGGCTTGTTCTATTAAACCGAACATCCTAAGCCTCTGCTTGTGCCCATGCTCTCAATGTCAATGCTACAAAGTTGAGCCAATTCAGACATCCTCCCGGCGGCCAACATTATATTTATGCACCAGGAAGAATACTCGTATACACCGAAATCCCAATACCCCTACACGATGCTAGCATACACACAGTAGGATTGTGTCCCGATTTGCGTGTGGCCCCTAGTTAATGCAACTTTGCTCCTCTGTCCCAGTCCCCACATGGCAATTTCCAAGGGAGTGACAGTGAGCAGGACAAATAAAGTCGCAACAGAAGGATGACACGATGGCTCTCACATGCTTGGACCAAGACTTCACCAGCCGAGAGAAAGTACATCAAAGAGGGGGCGTCAAAGTGTGAGCATGGCGGCAATGTCGGTTATGAGCCCCCTGCTGTCTAGAATGTGTCCGAATCCTGGGGTACTCCTCATGAGTCCAACTACGATATAGTCTTGAAATTTACACAGTCCTTTGTATTTATTTTACAAAGTATCGAGGAGAATAGGGGAAGGGGCAGCTGTCGTCGTGTAAACCCGAGAAATGAGCAAAGGAGAATTAAAGTGCGGCGTTGGTGGAACTGCCTGCCAGGACACCACCGGTACGATGTAGACCGGGCGATCAGATGCCAAAAATTAGATACCTTGACCTTTCTAAGCTTCACAAGTGTTAAGCCTCGGCGAGCATGCGTGAGGGGCTGGCCCGGTTGGTCGAAACCCCTGGCCATTTTGCCTAGGAGGGAGGGGAGGAACTAGCCGTTGGAAACCGGGAATGCGGAGAACCCTTGCAAGCGGCCTTCGGGGACCCCAGCCCAACATCGAGCTAGTATCTAGTCCACGGAAGGTTACTTCGTGTAGTGACAGTAACACGCCGTGAATGAAAACAAGCAAACGCACCGTCGCACCCTTTGAAAAATAAGCAAAAGAGGGGGTAGTACTATAGCCCACAAGTTGACTTTCTCCGCATTTGAACACGAGAGCTTTGTCCAACTCAAGACCGGGGAACAATACGGTTTGATCCAATAGCTGTATAATTATTCTGTTAAGGCTAGCTGATAAGTTCCCAATATGCCCATTATACAGACCAGGAGGTTGGAATGAGATTTCTGGGGGAGAGAAGGGGAGGGGGCATTGGCTTGGAATGTCTCTACCAATCGAACAGGCGTTCAAAACCTTGTTTTGTCACATGCCATGATTCTAGCCTGAAGCGATTTCCTTGTCCCAAGGGACATCTGATCGTTGGTGCTGTATAAAAAGACAAAATGCCATGAAAACAGCATCAAGGACGAAGGCGTGAGATAATGTAATGTGCAATACTAGTTTAGTATGTTGATATTTAGTATATACAGCTACACACCTCTAGTCCTGGTAATGTGTTCATATTCAATGCGCTGCTGTTCACCCTGACTGCGTACTTGCTTCTACTCCTAATAAAGCTGCTTATTGGCGTACTATTCAACAGACATCGTGGCTGCGCAGCCAGGCATCCGAGGAATGAAAAGAAAGGTAGGGGGAAAAAACTCGGAGATATATCTAGAGTACTAGAGGTTGAGAGTTAAGAGAGAAAAACGGGATATCTATCGATTGCGAATTCATTGATATATTGATTACATTCTCTCCAAGTATTAAAATGAACTTAAATAGCCCCCTGTTATAGCAAACCACGTGCGATGATATACAATTGCGATCGGGCCGGCCTAAATTTTCTGACACAAAATGAAGTGTGGAGTTTTCTGGCAGAAACGGCCACCGTCCGGCGCAACACGTTGTTCGCCGAATATGTCGGTCGGCTAACCGATCAGAGGCCCATATTTACAGACGGCCAAGGTAAATGGCGTCTTTCTTATCGGGGGTTTGCTATTGGTATAGGAGACTTTTCGGCGGCCCACTTCGGCATCCGTTGGCCGGCGGCCTATTAACCTTCTTGGTTTCAGCGGCCGTTATTTTCGAAATTAGGACACATTGGCTTGCTTCCGTTTCCAACAACCATTCTCCCCAAGATCATCAAGATGCCGCGCGAAATTGTCTTCACTCCCAATGGCCCGGCGCCTGGCGCTCATCTTTCCCAGGCGACGATCCACAATGGCGTAGTTTACTGCTCTGGTGCATTGCCGGTTGATCCCGTCACGAACGAGCTGGTTGGAGGCACCATTGGCGACCGGACAGTCAGTATTGATCCCAGTTGCTTCGTGTTCCTGCGTATGGGAGAATGCTAACGGAACTTGCAGATCCGCTGTCTCCGGAACCTGGAAGCTACTCTGGTGGCTGCCGGGTCCAGCCTGGACAACGTGCTCAAGGTCAACATCTTTGTGACCAACATCAAGGATGTGTCAGCTGTTAACGAAGCGTACAACACGCTCTTTACTGTGCCCCGCCCGGTCTGTTTTATCATCCTGCATTTTGTTGTGCATACGATCTTTTGCTAACTCTAAGAAGGCCAGGGCTTGTGTTGAGGTTAGTGGTCTGGCCAAGGGCACCGACATTGAGATCGAGGCTACTGGATTTATTGATGGAGTTCCAAGCAAACTTTGATTGTGCAAACGAGATCTAGCATAACTGGCAAAACAAGAAGACAAACAAACGGAACAAGTCAAGCATGTTCCAGCAAACTGCACCGTGATATAGTCTGTACGTTACATATTTCAAACGATTGGATCACCACACCAGAGTTGGCATTGTGTAGACGTAAAAACGAAGTACGATCTATCCACATGAGGTGAGATGCGTCTGTGAGGCATAATGACATCTGAAAATGAGACAAAAGGAGCCATGAGAATCAAAAACGTTTCCATACATATGGATACTTAAACACATGGTCAGGTCCAATATAAGATCCACGGACTGAGTATGAGGCCTCACGCGCATACTTGTACCTGAGATTTTTGCTCGGCAAGCGCAAACCTGTCCACAAAGCAAGCATCAGGTTGCAGGCGATCCGGCCCCGCGAATCGACAGATCCCGTTAGTGCAGAAACAATTTCTCGAATAATATCACAACGACCGCTGGACGGAATGCGAAAACCATGGCACTCCGGCTTCGACACCCTGGCGGAAAATATATGTAGAAGCACGACCAATGTCGGTTCGATGGGCGTTTCTACATTTCCCTTTCTGTAATGTTCCCGGAGATCTTTCCTGAGAGACTGACAAATCGTGTCACACGTGTACTGCAGTGAGAAGTAGTTGAACAGGACCATGTAGGCCTCTCTTTCCCGGTGCACGATAAGGTCCTCCAAGAAAGTCTCAGCAGAGAATCTTATGCGCTGGCCTGGCTGATTCTTTTCTTTGGCCTTTGACAGATTCCGGTTTCCAAGCGCAGCCCTGTCGCTATACACCCACTTCTGCGTTTGGATGAGATGGACCACATCGCTTGGCAAAAGTGTCGGGGCACCATCTCTGCCGAGAAAGAGCATCATGAACTGTGCCGAGTAGACAGCCTCCATCTTTAGAGATCGAGCGGTCGGAGTCTGGCTGTTGGGACTGCCCCCTTTTCCCTTCCTCCGAAGTTTCACCGGAGCGAACTGGGCGATTGACTGCCCTGATTGTATTTGGGAGTCCTGCAGATCGCCTTCTCGGCTGATGGGTTCGGGGCCCAGAAAAAAAAGCCTCCTTAGGGTGCAGCTCTATAAGAAACTCCATGTCGGTCCACTGAAAGTGGTCGAGCAGACGTTCACGCTTCATGGCGTGATACAACTGAGCGTAGTGTACTGGGGTCGGGCCCCAGGCGCTACAGAACTCGATCCCAATCTTACGGAACCAAGTGCTCATAATATGAATCTAAGTGCCACAAAGAACAGGGTGAAGCTAGAAGAAGTTGTAGAAATATTGATTAGTGTTATTCTCGCGTCTGTAGCGTGTGAGGGAGTCATCCTTCCAGAATTCACTGAAAGTGCGAAGCTTCTTCACAGACTCTTCTTGTTCCGGTGGTTAGTTGCATTGGGGTGTGTAACTTAAGCATTATCGATATGCAGTCTTGCTAAGCATACAAGTACTTGCAAGTAGTAGTGACGTCTATGAAAAAAACTAACAAAAAGAAACAGTAGCCTTTGTTGAAAAGGCTACTCTAATCTAACTTAAAAAAAAACTATAAATCCCCTCCCCCGTCTTCTTACTCCAGTTTCCTGGATAGTATTTAATATGAAGTGTTAACTAAAGACAAGTCGTGAAGGTAGGTGCTGAGCCGAACAATTAAAAACAAAAGAGCAGCAGTCAGTCCCATCCAATTCTTCACTCTCCACATAGCTAGACACAGCCTTGTGGTCCCACTTTAATTGCACTCATTATGTTTTAGCATGAGACTGAACAGTTCGCAAACACGGCATCAAGATCATGAATGCCATAGTGGAGTTGAGTGATAAGGGTATGCGACGCTATATACTCGTAGAGCCAGCCACCCGTATGCGCCAACTTTGCTAACCTCACCCCTCTAGAACAGGACGCCCCGGCCAAAGGAGCGCTCGACTTCAACCAGCTGAACCAGCTATTGATTCTGGAGGTTGCTGGTACCGATACCACTGTTCTCCATACTCCCCCCCTTTCTACTGGCGTGTCTGTAGCCATTCGCCTCTTTCGTTTCCACATATGCACAGCCCCTTCGTGGTCGTCGTGCTTGACCCAAAAGTCACCTCGTGCTTAGCCCCCCAAGTCACCCCCCTCGTGCTTAGGGTGACCTTTCGGCCTTGCCGTTAAAAAAACGCCCCCCCCCCCTTTGGCAAGTTAGGGCTGTACGGCCATGATTCCCAGATCGCTGTTTCTGCTCTCCGGATCAGGAAAGAGCAGATAGCTCTACTCTTTTCCATTCGTTTCCTCTCTATTGCCAAGCCTAGATCAAACCAGCTCTAATAACATGTTCATAAAGGAAACTGGCGAGGGCAATTCACGCGTAATGCATAGAGCTGTTATGAGTCTGAAGTAGGTGACGGATAATAAACGAATCACTGCGTAACTGGAACAATAATAGGTAAACGGCAAACCAACCGACAAAAACAACGATATCGGCTGTTGGGAACCACAAAAAAATAACGCCTTGAGCACAAATCACCTTCACAGCGATCGAGCTTCAGCGGCCAATGCCCAGGCGCTCCATATCCTCAGCTAGGCGCACGCCGGCTACATTGACGTGGTTTTCTCCTCCGATTGGTGCGTTGCATTCAGGACAACGAGCTTGCTCCATTGGCATGCCGCATTCGCCGATCGTAAAATGATGGCCTTGTGCACAGGTATACCAGTGGCCTGTACCCGAAAATTCCCTGGCCATGGCGGCGTGGACGGCTTTGAGCTCGCTGGCGTCGACAGTCTGGTAAAAAGTACGTTGTGACAGCGCCCTCTCGATTGATTCTAGTGGACGCCTTAGCTGTTCCATTGACGGGCTCTGGTTCATGAGTTCCAGGCCCACTGTTGCGTGTTCCAACCCGTCAGCGCGTAGGCTGGCCTGCAGTTCAGTGACTTCAGATGCGAGCTTGTCATTTCCCACACCGTCGCTTTGGGCAGAATCGCTGGCTCGAGTATTCCTGATGGCTAACGCTCTGCTGCATAGTCGCAAGAGCGCAAGGCATAGCTGGGCATACCAGAGGTGTCCTTCTACCTCTTGACGGACCAACTTTGCATTGTGGGCGAGCTTGATGGCTTCGGCACAGCGGGCGGTGATTTCGGTAGAGTTCCGTTGCGATACAAGAGCATTGACTGCCTTTTCCACTCTCTCGGGGATTGGTGCACCGGCATCTTCCAGGACCCCAACAACATCTCGTAGGGCCATAGTGTCCCATCGCACTAGGAGCAGCATGACGAGGGTCTGGCATCGCACCTGGATAACTGATTCATCAAATTGGAAGGCGGTCTGGGTGGACGAGCTGTCTGGGCGGCAGCGTTTTTGCTGGGCAAAACGCACGAGGTCAGCAACCCTCTGGAAAGGCTGCTCGTCGCGACTGACTTTGTCTCCATAGGCGCGAATCTTGTCTCGCAGAGCAATGAGCTGGTTGTATCGCTTGTCGGGCTGAGCTGCGTGAAGTAGGTTCATGATATTTGCGGCCTGGCCCTTGAAGAATTTAGGACGGGGGGTGTTTTGGGTCAACTGCTTCGACTTTTCGCTAGCCAGCTGCTCCTCCACCGCGAACAGAGCGTCGGAGAAGCTGATGGACTGCTGATGGGCCCATGTGATGAACTTTTTGGTGGATTCGTCCAAAAGGGCTCGACGTACGATGCGGCCGTAGCGAGAAATGCTCCGCAGCGATGCACGACAGTGAGGGCAGCGCTGGATTTCATTCATGTCAAAGGGACTCGACGAAGCAGCCAACGCGAGCGGATATTCATTGGCATCAGGTTCGTCGTCAAGGCAAGCCATTTTGTAGTGCTTGGACATGTCCATGATGCCATCTGCCGAGGAAATGGCCATGACGTGGCCGCAATCGGGGACGATGCATGGATCGCGGTTGACGTCAATGTCACGGTATGCTGTCATCATGATCATATCCACCACCTGGTCGAGGATGTCTGGAGCACCGCAAGCATGGCAGAACCGCTGCTCAGGACATGGCTCTCCGCAGACAGAAGGGCCTAATGAGTTAGTAAGAAAGGCCAAACTGAGTGGTAAAAAAAACACTAATAGACGATAGAAAGAAACCAAACAAGGGACAAATCAAACTTACATTGATGGCCACATCCGAGGGTCTTCTCGCAGCGTTTGGAGCATGGAACCCAGTCACAAGGGGCCGCACATCTGCAGGATATCGCATGTTAGCTGGCAGTCGTATGTGCATGTGTAGGTCGGGGGAAACATACGGCATAGTACAAGCGGAATGCGGACAGCGGGAGCTGCAGACTTCCTCGGCACACGGGGCGCAGGGTTCACTGCAGCGCAAACTGCACTTGGAATGGCTGCACCGGATCTCGCATGGTGCAGTGCAGGGTGCACAAGGCTCGTCGCCGTGGCAGGGGCTGGGACAGACATGCTGGCAGGTCTGAAAGGGACGCTGACAAGGCTGAGAGCAGGGTCTGTGCTTGGTTGCAACGACTTCCCCGTCCTTAAAGCGGCGGCACTGCATACATCTCCCGCGGCAGCGATGGCCACAAGGCAGCATACTGTTGCATTGCGCCTTGCAGGTAAACGACGGGTCCTTGAAGTCGACATAGCATAGAAGGGGGACCTGATGACCGCACCCGGGCATGGTTCGCTGGACTGTTTCGCGGCACAACAGCGTCGACGGATTCTGCATCTCGTGGCAAAGTAGATTTGGCCAACGGTGACCGCAGCCCGGAAGATTCAGCACCGAATTTGTCAAGGGGACGCGGCAGAGCTCGGGGCATCTGTCGCCACATGGCTTGAGGCAGGCGTGGTCGCATCCCTTGAGAGGACGCGGACACGGCTCCAGGCAGCGGATGGCGGCGTGGATGACGTCGGAGTGGCAGCGGCCAATGCACGCGTGGCCACACTCTAAGCGTTTGTCGCAATCTAGCTGGCAGCCGCCGTCAGGAGCAAACTGGGTGAAGTGGTCGGGTGTGGAGGCGAGAAAGGTCCGTTCTGGGTGCCGGGGGCATTGGAGAGGCAGCGCGGGGCCGGCATTTCCGGCCGCGTCGAGCGTGGTGGCGACATGCTGCCACATGGGAACGCGGTCTGTAAACGTGTCCCGGTTGCCGACGATGACCATGCCGTGCTGTGCGCGCGAGAGGAGCACGTTGATGCGGTTGGAGGTTTTGAGGAAGCCACATTGGTGTGCCGCATTGCTGCGCACCAGCGACACCACCACGACTTTGGCCTCCTCGCCCTGGAAGTTGTCTACCGTGGCAATGCGCACACTTCTGCCGAGCACAGCGCGAACAGGAGCCCTCGAGAGGGTCTTGGAGTGGTTTGCGGCCTCGTCGCTGCCTTCGCCGTTCTCTGCCTCTGCCTCGGCTGCGTCTATGTCGGCCTGGTCCCGGTCGTTGAAGGAGATTTCAAACATGGATGCCATGCGCCGCTGCAGCAGTTGCAGCTGGCCCAGGTAAGGCGTCAGCACAGCAATGTCGCCGTTGGAATATACGCCCTGCTTGAAGAGATGGGACACCAGAGCGGCCACCATTTCTACCTCGTATACATTGGTGCGGGACGTGCTTGTCGGATCGGCCGCATCACCCCCTGCTCCCGACTCTGGTTGCTCGTGCTGCAGCCAGAACAGCCGTCTTCCTAGCCCACGAACTCTGGGATATTCGGCTACGCTGCCGCCGTCTCTGAGTTCTGGGTACAGCGGTTCTCGGATTAGCTCTGCGATCGATGGGTGCATTCGTCGCTGCGTCGTCAGCTGGCTCATGGGCAGCCGAGGACCCAGAGCACTCTGGGGCTGCACCAGTCGTTCAAAGAGCGACATATCAAAGGAAAACTGCCGCCCGCGCGGGTTGGCACCGCTCAGTTCGTAGTTGTTGACCTGTGGCCGAAGTTGCTCGTGGTCACCAATGAGGATGGCGTGCTCAATAGACGGCACCAGCGATGTCAGTATGTGTGCCTCGAGCACCTCGCCCGCTTCTTCACAAAAGAGCACTTTGCTAGGAAGGTGACGGAGCATCTCAAGACTACGTGCGAGACCTGTTGTCGTCACGCCGACCAGGTCGGCCTGCCGCAAGCAGCGAAGATCTACTTCACGCTGCGCCCGCTCGAAGCTGTGCCGTAAATCTGTGAAGCGGTCATGATCGTGCACAATCTCGTTCTTCAGCTTGCGGAAGCACCGTGTTTGCCACCAATCGAACAAGCTCTGTCGCTCCCGCCGTGTCAGAGTGTACAAATTCGCCCCCCCAAGATCTTGAGGGTGGCGTGAAGGACCAACTGCTGTCGGGCCATCTTCTGCTTTCCCGGCATTGAGCCATGTGTTCAGAGCATCTTGTGGCTTTTTGCGCACGGTTGTCCATTTCTTCTCCTCGCCATTTTCTTTGCCGTCGCCGTCGCCGTCGCCGTCGCCGAAGAGTTGCTGGTAGTGAAAGCGATGTTCTTTCTTTAGGTAATTTTGCAGCCCGTTGAGAGAAAACGACTTGGACAGGCCGTCAATAAGCCCCAACAGCGTCTCTCGGATTTTCTCCAACTCCACGCCGTACCCCCACATCCCAGACTTTTCAGTCCACGTTCGGCCAATGTTTCTCGATAGATCTCGCAGGTTCAACTGCTCCAGCTTTACAGACTTCGATCTCGACCCGATCCGCACAATTTTCGTGTTTTTGTAGTCGCAGAGATGCTCTAGGAGCTGGTCCAGTGCGTGGTTGGTATAGCAAACACAGAGGATCGGGCCAAGATTGGCCTGTCTGGCATTGCTTAGCAGCACCTTGATAATCTCAACGCCGACAAATGTCTTGCCCGTGCCCGGAGGACCCTGGATAAGAGCTAGGCCATGAGAAAGGGTGTTCGCCACTGCAGTGGCCTGTGCACTGTCTAGCCGCGATTGCTGCTCGAGGGACTCTGGTGAGAGAGGCTTCTGTACGCTATGCCACAAGCTTGGATCATCTTCGTTGCTAAGGCACTTTAGGTTGAAGGCGAACCGTGGGTGCTGTGCGTACACTGGTGCCGGAACAGCCAATTCCTCCATCCATTCTGAATCATCATCCAGCTCTTCATCATCGCCACCCGGGGCAATCAGGTCCGCAAACGGTACATCTAGCTTTTTAGAAGATAGCTGTAGGGCTGTGAGAGTATGTTGGAAGGCGTCTAGAAGAATTCCAGGAAACTCCACGAGCACTCGGAATTGCCTCTGCCGCCAGTTGCGGCCACTGTCTCTTGTTTCGTTTCTCATGCTCTTCAGATACCACTCTAGAGCTTCTCGCACATCGTCCCGTTTGTCTGCATGGACAAGGTTGAGCTGCACGTACGAGCATCGCTCGTCGTCTGCAAGATTCAGATCTGTATTCACCGGTATAGGCTGGCCATTTTTATCAAGCTCGATTCTCTGCTTGTCGTCGGCTGAGCGAAGTGTCGAGTTGGCCACCGTAAAGAAAAGCACAGAGCCGCTATCGATAGCACACAGCAGCCCGCCTGGTTGTAGCCTCTTCTTTGCCCGTACCCACCAGTCTCGTCGGCGCTGCAGCTGCGTCTGGATGAGTTTGCCGGTCTCATTTGTCTGTTCGGCACTTGGCTTTTTCGAGACAGCTGGCTGCCGGAAGACCACCGTAAAATCCAGTCCTCTGCGCCGGTCGATGGCGCACTGCACAATATTGGCTTCTTCATAGGTGCAGTACCGGATAATATCCTTTCTGCTTCCGAGTTGGCCAGATCTAGACCGGCCCCCACCTCCGATTTGTCCTTGCTTTTGGCTCTCAAGCTTTTCCAGCTCCATCCGGACCACATCTCGTAGTTGTCCCACCGTGTCCTCACGCAGCAGTCGGAATTCACGGTCCAGCCGCCCTGCTATACCCTTGCGATGCCACTGTGACGAATCTGCCACCGGGAGATATTCGCCACGGTTGCTCATAATCTCGTCGTAAGTGGGCATGATGGAGATATTCGCAATATCGGCGTGGTCGTTGCTGTGGCGCTTGCCTTGCATCGAGAGATCCCCGGGATAATCGGTTGCAAGTTTGAATGGGGCAACAGGGATGATGCCGGGAGCCGCCGAGGCCGTGTTGGCTGCATCAGCATTCTGGATGTGGTCTCCGATCTGTAGGCGTCGCCGGATCTGTTTCGCAAAGGCTCTTGTTCTGAAGAGGGCACCGCTTTCTTTGGGCTCAGCACTTCCCCCAGCATCCTCGGTGGCCATTTGCATCATCTCATCCACGTAGCGACCAATGTTGTTGTTGACGAGACTGGTAGTGCTGCAACTAACCATCTGCAAAAGAGCTGCCAAGCTCAGATCAGCGATGTCTGCTCTCGTCGGTTTAGTAGTCCCGCTTTGCGTTTTTGTGAGAGCAAGGATAAACTCAAACAAGGTGTCCATCCGCCTTCCTCCCACTCCAACGAGAAAGTTGTATATCGTAGACACTTGTTCCTCGAGGAACGCCGACTGTGTCATGCTTTCGTTTGTCACAAGGCGCAAGAGAAAGCTAACGTGGCTGTCCCAAAGCGGGGAGTAGAGCCGGGTTAGCATTGTCAGTGGGACCAGCACATCAACGACCTCCCGAATGTATCGCAGCCCGTATTCCGATGCAAGCCCCTTGACCGTCTCTTGTTTGATGCCGTCATCACCTGATGTTTCCAAAGCCATGCACCCCGCCCGGAAAAAGCTGGCCGACGACTCAGCACTGATCGGGACACCACTGCTTAGCTTTTGATGTTTTAGAAGATTGCTGAATTGGTTGAAGTTGTTATCATGAGCTCGTCGTGGTCCGCTTTGCTGAAAACCAGGTGAGGATGTACCGCCTCTCGTACCACTACCTGTACCTCCCCTATTCCCTCCTCTCCCCCGGTCACCGCCAACGTCTTTGTAGTTTCTGCTATGTTGGCCACCGCGGCCATCATGACCACCACGACCACCACGACCACCACGGCCATCACGACCACCACGGCCACGTCCGTTGCCTCTGCTGCCTCCGTTGCCCCTAAGTAAAAAGTATCTACGTCAGTACTGTATAAACTTGTACACATATTAGAAACTTACTTCCACATCGAAAACTCTCGCGTATTCGAAAACAAAAGCTGCAGGCTATTATAAGTCAACAAGACTTCCCTTGTTGTTTACTATATGACATATAGCAACAAAAAGCGGCAGCATGCAGGTAGAAAAGATGGAGGATGAGTTAAAGAGGGGGAAAAGGGAGGCGGGAAATGAGAAATTAAAGAGAGAGAGAAGAACCACAAAAGTGAGATGGATGCCTATCGGGCATCAACATGATATGCCTATCGAGGGGTCCAGTGAATGGAAAGGTAGGCCTCACTCAACCCCCAAGCATGTAAGGTCTCTTTGATTTGACAAATGGTCTCCGTTATGTGGGCCATAGCCACCACACTTATACGCAGTAAACCAAGAGTCATTCATTCTAGCGGCTTCGATAATGGCCCAACACTTTACCAAAAGTCTACTGATTGGCCAAGTGAATAGCCATTTTTGAAGGCGCAGCTTTCCTAACAAGATGGGTACCCAATGCCGAATATACAACATTAGGCGAAGATAGTGCTGTTCTTGGGATCCACTACGTTTTAGTTGTCGCTAAATAGACCAGCTTTAGAGACCCTATCGCTGTGACGGAGTGTATGATTTTCCTGTCTCATTCGAAAGATTTCGGGCTCGTCCTTATCATCTATGTGCCTTGTTCATGAGGGGACTTGTTCTTCTGTTTATTGTAAATGCAAACATTTCTACATTTACAGGGGTCAATCGGCGTAGTGTCTGCTTCTTTTGGAGGCTATGCTAAGTGGGACTTGGAAAGACTAGCAGAACAACTGGCAGAGCCGCATCGAAAATAAGCGTCTCTTGTAGTATAGTGGTCANNTTCCCGGCGAGAGAGTTTTTTTGGCCTTTTTTGCTGCTCCAAATTAAATACCAACATACATAAGCGCAGTCACAAGACTCATGGTCTTACATTTTTGTAGCCGCAAGCTTATTACTCCAACACCAAGAACATAATCTAAAGACTTTGGCTTGAGTACTGCTGCTGTTCTCTCCAAAGCTATCCAGAAGAAAACTAGATGCTGTGACAAGACATCCCATGATAGTATCGGAATAACTAACTAGTTTAATGTTGTAATACAGCAGACCCCCTAATTATCTATCTATCTTCAGCGCTATGCAATTTGACACTCTAAACTACGCCATCATGTTCAAGTGTATGAGCCCGTTCTCAATCGAAGCAGAAGATTTGAAGCCTATACTAGCCGTCTGGGGTGTTATATATATTTGCGGCATCCTGTGAGAATGGGGTGTGGCAAATGGCAGGTAAATAGCCAAGAATAAGTGAACTGGGTAGGTGTGGGCCAACGCTGAGGAGGCCTTTGTGCAGCCGCAAATGACGTACGCTTAGGTACGAAGGTAGCCCATCTTCGAGCTCTCCGTCTCTGCTAGGGGAGTCATCGAGGACTTGTGCTCTGGTGAGAAGCAAGTAGCATTGGTTGACGCCAGTGTCGAACTGGATCGGTCACATGGTGATGCTGTATGCACTTAAAAGCGGGAGTCGCCATAGAGACTTCGTCCATTCTAGTGGGCATCGCCGTGGCTTAATTACAGAGCAGGTGTTTTGATATAACTTTCTTGATGGTATAGAACTATTATCGTCGCCCCCTTCAAAGCACATGGAGAACCGACTTGATATTCAGCAGCAGCAATTTAGACCTTGGCATCATCCGACGACACATAAAGAGCGGGACCCTTGGTCGGATCATGAAGACCGTCATTAATCTTCTCCTGCCCATCAATCACGATGGTATCCCCATGAACAGCATGTGGAATTAGAGTGCCCTTGTCCGGGAAGACGAGGTTGAGCACATAATATAGCACGAAGCTCGACGTGAAGCCATAGAGATAAAAGATGTCGTAGACATATTTGGCTCCGCCAATCTTCACTTTGGGGTTAACAGCGGCGGCCAGGCCCGGCAGATTAGGCACGAAGCCCACCATCAGAGCAATGACAGCACGCCAGTTGGTGCCATATCGGTTGCCGTAGTTGTAGCGGCCGTGGCGACGGTAGAGAGCGGGAACATCGACAGCCTTGCGCTTGACAAGCCAGTAATCACAACCAAGAATAGCGGCAATGGGAGCGAGGAAAATGCCGAGAGCGCCCATGAAATTCAGCAGTGACTGGGCAGAGTCGACTATCTTCCACGGCACCATGATCCAGCCAGCTACAACAGTCGTGAGGATGGCGCCGCGACGAATGTTGATGTACTTGGGAAACAGACTGGTCATGTCGTTGGCGCAAGAAATGACGTTGGCTGAGACGTTTGTTCCGATCTGGGCAATGACCCAAGCCACACCAACAAAGAAGGCCGCAGCACGGCCACCAGGGCCTTCCCAGCGGCTGGCGAGTGTCAGAGGGTCCCAGATGTACTCGCCGTAGACAACCTTGGAGCACGAGGTGGCGATGATGCCGAAAATACCAACAAGTGTGCAGACAAAGGGCACCAGGGCCGTCTGCCAGTAAACGGCACCAGGCTTGTTGAGGTAGCGCGTGAAATCAGCCACGTTGGTGGCCATGGTGGCCCAACCGCCGGTCATGGAGCTCATGGAAGAGAGAATGAGCCAAGCCCGAGTCGCGCCGGTGACAGTGGCTTTCTGGTCAAAGATCTGGCCGGTACCACCAGCCAGATGGGTCATGCCAATAACAGTACCGACAGCTGCGGTGAGGACAATGAAAGCTTTGGCCACGAAGAACCACTTGAGCTTATGGGGAGGAATCAGCAAGACAGGAAACTGCACCAGCCAGAAGAGAAAGTGCGAGCAGAGGCCCTGGGATGTGATGCCGGCAGATTTGGGGAGGTGGTTCGGGATGTTGAGGTACGACGGCCAGATGGCGCGGATGACTTGGGTCATGGCCGTGGAGCCGGAATAGGTCTGGATAGCTGGGAAGAAGTCAGCAGTGCAGACAAACAGTGAGGAGATATACAGACAGTAGCTTACCATGCCAAAACAGAGCAGTCACCATGCGAATGACAATACCGAAGCGACTGAAGTAGAAGCCGAAGCTGGCCCGAGCGACGATGGGAAAGGGGACATGGAGCTCTGCACCGGTGGCACCGTTGAGGCAAAGAGGAATGGCAACAGTAAAGGTTCCAAGGGCCAGGCAGTACACAGCCTCGCGCCTATATCCAAGTTAGCTCGCACATCACAGCGTCCGGGGAAGTGGAAAAACGCACCAGGTTAGGCCGACAGCAATGATCGCCGAGGCGCCACTCCAGCTCTGGGTGCACAAGACATCGCTAAACCAGTAGCCAACGATTGTCCAGGCTGTCCATGTGCGCTGCTCGAGAGGCGTGACGTCGGAGTCTCTGTTACTCCAAGAGTCGCCATCGGCAAAGGTCATGGGCTGCTTGTCGATGACCCAGCCCTGCTTGTGGCGCTTGGACCTGAGGTTGGCCTTGGCCGCATGCACGCGGTGCCTCACGCCGTCCATTATGCTGGTGTTCTGGGTACGGGTAGCTTTAATTTTTTGTTCACTTTAAGACGGAAGGCTGTTGGGGCCCGTACTGGGAGTGAAGGCAATGTCGATGCTACGGCCCACGGAGAAGCGAGAGGTGTCGACACGGTTTATGTACAAGACGTGATGCAGCGATTTGTCGTTGCAACGACAGGCTCACAGAGGGTGGGATCCCATATCCAACAATTGCATTCTCAGCCACATGCAGAACTTTTTACGATAAGATGGGCCCAACACACTATCATCAGTGCCAACGGGAGCGCCGTCGGAACCAGTTTGATATGAGAGAGCCCGGCGGAATCGCAGTGCCAACGCGGTGACGACTAAGCTGTATTATTCGGTGGCTCAGTGTTATCTGAGCGCTAGGACTGATGTGGCAGCAATATTCAGGGCAATATCTGGCCGCCGGCACCCAGCCGCAGGCACCCAGCCGCAAAATGGGGAAGATCTTGGAGTCCTCAGGCCCTTCGAGGTAGGTGGGCGACTGATAAGAGCCTGGACGAATCAGATCACGACGATAAGATAACGACAAGGCAGCTTGCGCCGGCGGGCCAAGTTTAGCTGTCAATGTTGAGCGCCGGCGGCGCACCCTGCGTCTATGATTGGTGTCTTTATCTGATCTTACTATCGCAGGAGTCAAGAGCAAGGCAGCTGCAGGACAACCAACCCCCACCGGATATTGCGGGGTGGACATGGGGGGCTTCGTTTCTTCATTTGGGTTTTGTTTTGGATAATTGGGCAACTCTTCTGCAGTTTTTTTTCTCCCAGTGCAAAACCAGCTTGGCTCATGACCTGCTTCGAGACGTAGGCAAGCGATTTCGCATGATAGCAGCTTTGCAGGTGACAAGTCGATAAGTGCAGTTTTTATTTTATTTTATTGGTCTTTTTACGTCCTACGTCCTCTACCACCCAAGCTTGACCATGGCTACTATCACATTCGCTTCCGCTCGCCCTTATGCGTTCACATTCCCTCCGGAACGCACGGCTCTTGTGCTGGTCGACATCCAGCGGGACTTTGTGGACCCTGGCGGATTCGGGGCCATCCAATGCGGCTCTCCCGAGGTGTTTGCCAAGGTCCGGGCAGTGGTTCCAGCCACCCAACCTACCCTTGCTGCTGCTCGGGCACTAGGACTTCACATAGTGCACACGCGGGAGGGCCACCGGCCAGACCTGGCCGACCTCAGTGCCGCCAAGCACGACCGACAGCTGGACGCCCCCAACACGCACCACACGGCTGGCATCGGCGACCAGGGACCCATGGGCCGGCTGTTGGTTCGAGGGGAGCATGGCCACGACCTGGTGGACGAACTTCGACCGTGGCCTGGCGAGGTGGTGATCGACAAGGCGGGCAAGGGGGCCTTCTGGGACACGAGCCTCCATCGCAAGTTGATGGCCCGCGGCGTGACGCACCTGCTCTTCTGCGGCGTGACGACAGAGTGCTGCGTGATATCGTCGGCTCGCGAGGCCAGCGACCGCGGATTCCAGTGCTGCCTCTTGGAAAACTGCACGGGCGGGTTCGACGCTGGATATGGACAGGCATCCCTCGACATGTTTGCGTCTTTCGACGGGCTGTTTGGGTTTGTCGGAAACAGCTCCGAGCTGATAGCAGCTGCTGGCCAGCCTGCACCCGCCACGGAAGACGGGGCCATTGAACCTGCAGTCCACGGAAGCGCTGCGGAACATGGTGAACCAGACATAGGATCGCCAGACGCAACAACAGAGCATAACGTCAACGGAAACGGGACTGCTGCCAAGGTGAACGGCACTTCCGCAGCATGGGGCGGATCCCTCAATATTTTCACGCTCCAGAACCACTACAAACACCACGGCTTGTCGCCGGTGGACGTGTTTACGCGGGTCTTTGATCGGATTGAAGAGTACGAGCGCGAGAACCCGCATCCGTGGATCTTATTGCGTCCGCGCGAGGAGGTCGTTGCCGAAGCCCGGGCGCTGGAGGCCAAATATGCCGGGACCAGCCGCGACGAGCTGCCAACGCTCTATGGCGTTCCGTTCGCCGTCAAAGACAGCTTCGATATTGCCGGTCTGCCCACGACAGCCGCCTGCCCCGACTTTACGTACATCGCCAAAGACACAGCGCCGTCTGCTACGGCTGTCATGGCAGCCGGCGCGCTGCTTGTGGGCAAGACCAACATGGACCAGCTGGCCACGGGGCTCAGTGGCTGCCGGTCTCCGTATGGCATCTCATCCAGCGTGTTTGGCGGTGGCAAATACATCTCGGGGGGCTCGTCGTCGGGGTCGGCCGTTGTGGTCGGAGCGCGCCTGGTGTCTTTTTCGCTGGCCACAGATACAGCTGGCAGTGGGCGCGTTCCGGCTGCATTCAACAATCTCGTGGGCTACAAGCCCACCAAGGGCACCATGTCGTATCGCGGCATCGTGCCATGCTGTCGCAGTCTGGACACCGCGACGCTGCTAGCTCCCACTGTGGCCGAGACCCGTGCACTGTGGTATGTGGTGGACCAGTTTGACGCGGCCGATGCCTTTGCCAAAGACCCAGCCTCGCTGCCGCTAGTTCTCGCGGACTACCGCGGCCTTCGTGCTGGCGGGTTCACCGTGGCCGTGCCCCCAGACGTGCACCTAGAGACGCTGTCGGGGCCCTTCCGCGCCGCTTTCGCGGATGCACTGAAGGCGCTGCAGCGAGCTGGCGGCCGGGTGCGCCACCTCGATGACGCCGCCTACCAGCCGTTTGTGACGGCGACCGACCTGCTCTACAACGGGAGCCTGGTCAACGAGCGCATTTCTGGCATGGGCCATGCCTTTGTGATGAACAACATTGACAGGTTCCACCCCACGACCAAGGAGCTGTTCTACAAAGTGCTGGCTCGGGACGCGAAGCCATGGGATGTGTTTGCAGACAAACAGGTGCAGGTAGAGGCGATGCGAGAGGCAGCACAGCTTCTCTCCAAGGCCGGGGGCGGCGTTGATGTGCTCGTGGTCCCGACAGCACCGTTCCATCCCACTATTGCTGAAATGCAGGCCGAGCCAATCACGTTAAACGCACGACTGGGCCAGTTCACGCACTTTGGCAACGTGCTGGACCTGTGCGCTATGAGCGTGCCGGCGGGCTTTGTAGAGGGAAACATGCCTTTCGGGGTCTGTTTTGTGTGTGCATCTGGCATGGATGGTCAATTGTTTGATATTGCATCTGTGTTTTCCGCGGAGGTCGAGGCAGCTGGCAAGGTAGCTACTCCGTAGAAAGCTATTTCCCGAGCAGAAAATGAGAATCCAGCATTAACACATTGAAAAGAAGTAAAGTGCCCAATTACTTTAATTTTAGGGGGGGGGCAGACGCTTGATAGACCCACGATCTTTGCCGAGGTCACAACTTCTACGACTGTGACTCCTGATGGTGTAGTTGGTTTATCACGTTCGGCTGTAATGGTTCCCCTCTTGTAACCGAAAGGTCGCCGATTCGATTTCGGCTCGGGAGATTCTTTTTGCTGGTGGTATTACGAGGTATTTTTTGTCTCGTTGGCGTCCACTCGCATTGCGTTGTGTAATAAGATGGTACATGTATCAAACGGGGTACTATCACAGCTCCTGAGCGGTGAAAGCCTTGGCGGAAGCCTATGATCGCCCATACACTATAGAACCGCGCCGAAAGAAAGCCACCGCTAGGCATCTACAGGGTCGAAGCCTTTGGAGCGTAGCACTTTACTAGTTGGATCCAATTTCAGCAGCGGGTCTCCTTTAAGGCTCCAAGTACCCAACGGCGAAGCTGTGCAGGCTACCTTGCAATGACCTACGCGAGTATGTTTCATTCTTTATCGATCCTACATTTGTGTGCTGCCAACGAATAACAGGTGGAAACTGGCCCGCGAACCATACTCAACCACTTGTCTCTTCTGTTGTCCATGGTATTTTGAGCAAACGAGTGCGTAGAAGCATCTGTTTTTGCTACCAACTACATTCCTTCTAGCCTATAGTGTAATAAAACAATCATCTGCCACTCTAGTTCGGGCTCTCAAGCGAAGGGTCAAACTGAAACAAACTGAGGCTGTTTATGCCGGCAAAGAAGGCCTCTGCCGATGAGATATCAAAGTCTGCCAGCAGATCTGGGGTGGCCTGCAAAATGGACTGCTGAATAGCCTCAAGACTGGGACCCAGGAAGGCGTTCCCGGGGTCGTCGGCGACGGCACCATCTCCCGGCAGCAGGGCGGCCATGTCGGACGTGTCGGACGCGTCACTGGCGGTGAGCGGTTCCAGCAGCGGGTCGGGGGTTTTGGGGGGCACGACTTCAAAGGGCGGGCGGCTCATGTCGATGTCCTCGAGGTTTTCGCCCATCTCGCGCAGGGCGTCGGTGACGAAGGCGACGCCGCGGGCGCGGACCTTGAGGCTCCAGCGAAACTCCTCGAGCTTCTGGCGGTAGAACTCGGCCTCGTCCTCGCCGTTGCTGGTGGCCCACAGCAGCGAGGCGTAGGTGCGGATGTAGGCGAGCGACTTGGCGGAGGCGAACCACCAAAAGGCCTGCAGATGCTCGGGGCGCAGGTTCTCGACGAAGCGCATGACGTGCAGCAGGCGGGCCTTGGCGGCGTCGCGGCACAGGCCGAGCAGGGCGTGCGGGGGCTGGCGGGCGAGGCTGCGCACGATGACGCGGTAGATCATGATCTCGGTGACGAAGTAGGCCAGGTGCAGGTAGCCGTTGGAGCAGAGGCTGCGCGTCTGCACGTCGTCCATGCGCAGGCAGGCCGGCAGGGCGGCGGCCCAGCCGCGGAGGCGCACGGCAATGGACTTGACGAGCTCGAGGGCGAGCAGGCCGTCGTCGCGGGCGAAAAAGGCGCGGGCGGTGGTGGTGGGGTCGTGGCTGTAAAAGGTCTCGAGGCCCTCGGCCATGATCTCGGTGAGGCCGGCCAGGTGGATGAACAGCAGCCGGCCCTGGTCGATGTCGGTGCTGCCCTCGGCGGCGTCCTGGTCCGCGGCGGCCGTCTCCGAAAAATCGCCGGGCGCGAGCGGCGGCATGCGCCAGTTGGACAGCAGGGCGTGCGACGGCCGGCCGTAGATGAAGGAGCTCCATTTGTCCTGCATCAGCGTCGCCCACGCCAGCCGCCGCCGCAGCCCCTTTTCCCACACCGGGATGTGCCACGCCGAGCAGTCCACGTGCAGCCCCAGCTCCTCGGCCACGGCCACCAGCTGGCTCGTCAGCACCCACGAGTCGCCGCCCGACCGCTGCAGCAGCAGCAGGCTGGCCTGCACCGTCGACAGCTTCGGCCGGTGGATCACGGCCGTCAGGGCGCGCGTCGCCACCCGCAGCAGCGCATCGCGGTCCGGCCGGGCCGCTTCGCTCGACAGCTCCGGGTCGTATTCCCACCAGTCCATGGCCAGAAGATAGACGGCCGCGAGAAGGGGCGGCGAGAAGCCGCGGCGCTGTTGCGGGGATTCGCTGCGAGACGGGCCGTACCGGTCGCGGAAGATCTTCTTGTGCAACACCGGATAGCTCGGGTGCACAATGCGAAAGTACAGGTCTACCAGACGCGGGCCGTGTGGCCGGACGAGCCGCTCGATCTCGTCAATGTCGGCCTGGTCGTCGGCGCTGAACGCCGTGGTGTTGTCGGGTCGGGCAATAAAGGTGGTGCCCACGGCGACACGCCGGAACTTGGCCGCCTCCCTTGCCCGCCGCGTTTGTGCCGAAGCCGACGCGGTCGCCGACGCCGGGTAGATGTAGTCCAGGAGCATGTCTTCGTGCAGCGAGCCGGGCCCGATGTACTTGAAGTTCGTTGTCGGGTGCAGCCCGAGTGTGCGGCTCAGAAGGGATCGGCTCGCGTCGACCGAGCTCGTGGCCTCGGGACTCGCTTTGAGGCGCTTCTTGCTCGGCGGCCTACATCGTTAGCTCCGTCCAGGCTGGCATCTTCCTCCGCAGTTCGAGCGGTGACCTACGCTTCGTCTGCCACAGCTTCGACATTGCTGCCAGCACCGCCAGCACCGCCAGCACCGCCTCCGTTTTCGGCTTCGGCTTCGGCCCGTTTGCGATTCCGGCGTGGTTGTGGCTCGTCGAGATAGGTGCACTCTCGTTTGTGGAACGTGCAGAGCACGCATCTCTCCTGCTCGGCCTCTCGCACGCATTTGAGCTTGCGCTTGCGGCAAGTGTCGCATGGCCGCTCGCCTCGCGGTGCTTTTCGTGTCTGTGGCCCCGGAGCGCTGCCTTCTTGGCTCGAGGGACTCGCCGCAGTCGCGTTATCCATCTTCATGTGTACACATACCTGTCGCTGGCGGTGTGGTTGCTGCCGTCGCCGTCGCCGTCGCCGTCGCCGTCGCCGTCGCTGTCGGGTTTCCGAAAATTGCGCTGTGGGGGAGCATGGTGTGCTCAGCTTCGCTTATCTCTGCCACCCACAATGACGAAGCGGAATTAGTTCCAGGGCGGCTTATCTGCCCTAGGCATGGCCTCTATTGTATCCGTATGCAGTATCGCCCCGAACGCCTCATTTTGAAGACGGCCAATGAGCAGCGGCGGCGGCCATACCCTCGAGGTTTTGTTTGTGCCAGGGAGTCAGAGACTGAAAGGCGTGGTCGAGGTGTAGTCCATTGCAGCTATTTACGTCATATTCGGTGCCAGGCTTCATCTCGATACCAAAATAGAATAGTCATCAGCAGCTTGGCAGCCTGACGACTAGACAAGCGGGGTATGCGCGCAAGAATCGGGCCGTTACTGTCACGAATCAATCTTGTCGGATTTTGTATGCCATAGCCGTCCGAGGGTATATGGCGGAGTTCCCTGTCTAGGGATGACGTGTGCGACTAATCCCTCGCAGCCCACTTAGTTAAAGCTGGCCAAGGGCCATGCGAGGGATGAAAATGCCATGACAAACTCTTGCCAACAGCATCACCGGCAGATACACGTCCAGAAATCAGCAGAATGGCGGCCCCTATCAAGAAGTTTGGTGTGGGCGTGATCGGCTACGGCCTTTCTGCCAAGGTCTTCCACATCCCGTTTATCGCGGCCTCGCCCAAGTTTGAGCTGCGTGCCATTGTGCAGCGAAGCGGCGCCACGGCCAAGGCAGACCACCCGACCTGCGCAGTGTACAGCGACGCGGACGAGCTGGTCCAGGACGCAGCCGTTGACCTGGTTGTCATTTCTACGCCGGCGTCCACGCACTTTGGTCTCGCTTCGAAGGCTCTGTCGGCGGGCAAGAATGGTATGTAGCAGTGATGGGCGGAGTATATGCCAAGGCCAAGGCCGATCCAGACGCCTCTCCTAGGAGCCCGTTCTAACAGCGGCAGTCCTCTGCGAGAAGCCGTTTGTGCCGACCAGCGCCGAGGCCGAGACGCTCATCGCCCTCGCCGCCAAGAACAAGGTGCTGCTGTCGGTCTTCCAGAACCGCCGCTGGGACTCGGACTTCCTCACGCTCAAGACGGTGCTGGACAGCGGCGCGCTCGGCCGCATCGTCGAGTTCGAGTCGCACTTTGACCGCTACAGCCCGGTCGTCAAGGCCAAGTGGGCGGGCAAGGGCATGCAGCCGGGCAGCGACGCCATCTACGACCTGGGCGCGCACCTGATGGACCAGATTCTGTCTCTCTACGGCCTGCCCGAGCGCCTGACGGCCTTCCTTGGCTCCCAGCGCGCAGCCGCCACGGCCGGCCAGGATCCGCAGGACGCGTTCACGGTGCTGCTGCACTACGGCAACGGCATGATGGCGACGGCCAAGGCGAGCGTCATCAGCCCCGACACGCAGCAGCTGCGCTTCTGGGTGCGCGGAGACCTCGGCAGCTTCCGCAAGGCACGTATTTGTCTTCTATCTTTTTCTGTCCATCTTTTTCTGTCCATCTTTTTCTGTCTATCTTTGTCTTCTTCTGTCTTTTCTTTTCCCTTTCGACCGCGTCGCTATTGTTCGTAATCACAAAGGGTGAATCTAACGGTGTGCAGTACCACCTCGATCCTCAAGAACCGCAGATCCTGGGCGGCATGAAGCTCACCGACCCGGGCTTTGGCATTGAGGACGCAAGCCATGCTGGTAAGTCAATTCTGTGCTGTGCTCTTGTGTCTTGTCTTCTACGCATCGCCAGCGTGCTCACAAATATAGGCACTCTCACGGTGAGCAAGGACGGGACGCTAGTGACTAGCACTGTGCCCACTGTGCCGCCGGCCACGTACGCCAAATTCTACGACCTTCTGGGCGAGGCGCTAGACGGCAAGGGACCGGCGCCAGTGCCGGCGGAGGCAGGACGCGATGTGATCAGACTAGTTGAGCTGGCGCAGAAGAGCGCCAAGGAGGGCGTCACTGTGACGGTTTGAGCGGTGTTGGAGAGGCGCATGTTAGATCAGGAACAGCGGGCAATGCAGAACCCGGGGATCAGGCTTGGTTTGCGATCCTTCGTCCATGGTGGCCTTTGCGTGAATGCGAGTGATTGGAGCGCGAGACGCGGACGGCGCTCGTCTAAAGCTTCGAATTCCTGTAGAGCGTTCTGTGACCATGGCCAAAAAGCAAACTCCCAGCGGAGCTCCGGCCGTTTTTCTACCCAGAAGGACACCTGTTCGATTGGCTGCGGCCGGGCCGTGGACCAGGGCGAGGCCAAAAAGAACCGACAAGGATGAGATTCGAACTCACGCCTCCGAGGAGACGGGCTTAGCAGGCCCGCGCGTTAACCACTCCGCCACCTTGCCGCTGGCTGTGATGACGGACCACGGCGTATCTGGGGTCGAATACGCGATGCCAGCCACGGACCGGCAAACGCGTGTGCGTCCTCCGGCGGTGGGCGAGAGGGAGAGCGCGTGCACGAATGCGATGTCATTGTGTCATGGGTCATTGTGTCATTGTGTCATTGTGTCATTGTATCATGCTAGGCTACATATTGAAGAACCAGTCCAGCGAGACGGGCCCGTCGTACATGCCGTTGCGCAGGCTGTCGATCTGCATCTGCAGCGGCGTCGCCATGGCGGTGGCCATGAGGGCCGGCTCCAGCACGGGGACGGCGGGCGGCGGCACGGCCGGGGCGGGGGGCGGGCGCGGGCGCGTCTTGGGCGGCGCGACCATGGGCGGCAGCGGCACGTCCAGGCGCTGCATCTCGCCGGCGGCGGCCACTTTGGACAGGAGGGTGCCGATCATGTCGGCGGCGCGCTTGGCGTCGACGGAGCGGTCACGGTGGGCGGTCCAGACGGTCAGGGAGCGGGCCAGCATGCGCAGGATGTGGGCCTTCTGGGCGTCGTTGACGGCGGCGGCGGCGGCGGCGGCGGCGGCGGCGCTGGGGCCGGCGGCCTCGCCGCCGGTCATGGTGCGGTAGACGTAGGTGCACAGGATGGTGGAGGCCATGAGAAACTCGTGCAGCATGGTGGACGACAGCGCCCACTGCAGGCCGTGCTGGCACATGTTGTAGGGCTGGAACTGGTCGTGGAGCATGTGCTGGTAGCGCAGGATGTCGAGGGCGGCGCCCAGGCAGGTCTGGATGGAGGCGGTGATCTTGGCCTCGGCGCTGCGGCCGGCGTCGGCGTCGGCGTGGTCGTGGTCGTGGTCGTGGTCGTGGTCGGCGGCGGCGGCGGCGCTGCCCTCGCGGCCGCTCCCGCTTCGCGGCCCGACGACGTGCCAGCGGTGCAGGACGATCAGGCCCTTGTGGAGGTAGATGTCGGGGATGACGCACTGCATGAAGGCCATGGGCATGCCGGCGGGCGAACCGGTGGACATGGAGGGGTCGGGCGGCGGCATGGCGGGCTCCAGCCACGAGGTCATGGCGCCGAAGACGTCGTGGGGCAGGACGTCGGCGTGGGTGGAGCGCAGCAGGGCCTCGAGGCGGGCGGCGTCGGGGTTGGTGCAGGGGTCCTGGTCGGCGGTGACGGTGTGGCTGAGGTCGGAGATCTTGGCGAGGACGGTGGCCATTTTGTGGCGCATGGTCATGTAGAGGATGGGGGTGAACTCGGAGCTGGGCCGGGCGGGCGGCAGCCGCGGCATGTCCACGGTGAGGTCCTCGTCGCGCAGGTTGCTGGCCGGGCGGGAGTCCCAGACGTCGTCTTTGATGATGCGGGGGACGCCCATCTGCAGGGAGGTGACGGTGTCGAGGCTGTAGAGCAGGGAGGAGACGCGGCGGCGCATCTCGGCGGCAAAGGGGGTCATGCCCGGGAAGAGCGAGGGCTCGCGGTGGTAGCCCATGGTCATGGCGAGGCGCAGGGTGGTGGACAGCAGGGCAAAGCTGCCGCGGTCGCCGTCGGGGCGGCGGATGTGCTCGATGACGAGATAGTGCAGGAGGGCCTCGATGGTGTAGGGGCTGCCGCGGGTGTAGTCGGCGAGCACGATGCTCTGGGCGGTCTGCTGGAGGTATCGCGGGACGGCGCTGATCTGGGTGTGGCTGGCGGTGATGAAGGTGAAGGACTGCTCCATCATGCACATGATGCCGTAGAGCAGGGCCAGCCACATGGGGGCGGCCTGGAGGGGGTTGGCCCAGAAGTCCTCGTACTGTTGGTTAGTATGTGTGAGTGAGAGCAGGGCACGAGGGGGGGGGCAGAGCAGAGCAGAGCAAGCAGCCGTACAGTACGGAAGAAAGTGCCCTTGTGGACGCCGACTGGCGGGCTGTTAGCGGGTTTCGGCTGCAGGAGAGGCGGCAGAGGAGCACGGCTTACGGGAGATGCCGTCGGTGAAGTAGTGGTCGATGAGGCGGTCGACGACGGGCCGGTCTGGCATGGCAGCCAGCAGCTCTTCTTTGGAGACGGGCCGGGCGGGGTGCTGCAGGAACAGGTCGCAGCTGGCGCAGAAGTCGAGCAGGGGCGGCTGCATCGGGGGCAGCAGATGCAAGGACGGCGTCTCTGCATGCGACTGGGCCGGGTCTTGGTCCTGGGCGTGGTCCTGGCCCTGCTGCTCGAGGCAGTCGCGCAGATCGGCAATGCCGTCGAGGATGGACACCCAGTGCGCGCTGCTGACGTAGGTGGTGCCTGCGGCGCTGACACGCATGCTGCCGGCCTTGGGGTAGTCGGGGGGGGTCGCGTGGCCGGGGGCTTGGCTTTGGCTGCGCGGGCGGTGGTAGGCGGCGTCGTCGGGGTGCGGGGCCGGGCTGGCGTTGTCGGTATGGTCGCCATGGTCGCCATGGTCGCCATGGCCGCCGCTGTCGGCGGCGGTCTTGGGGATGGCGTCGGAGAGGGAGACCAGCAGGCCTTCGAGGCGCTCGAGGCGCTTTTTGAGGCTGGAATGCGAGGTGTCCTGGCGAGGCGCGTCACGGGCAGCAGATCGGCGGGTGGCGGGCGAGGCCGCAGAGGCGGGCGTGGACGCAGCCGCGGCCGCTGCTGTGGCCGGGGGGTAGACGCAGGCCGACGGAAGACCGCGGGCGGTGCATGTGCGGCACGGATGGTTGCGGTCGCACTTGAGCCTAGACGCCGACAGCGATTAGCATTCGGACGTGGAAGCAGACAGACGACAAGACGAAGACGAACTTCTTGGCGCGGCAAAAGTTGCACGAGAGCTGCACCTTGTCCCTGCGGCGATTCGGCGGCACCGGCGGTCGGAGGGGCAGCTCCCGGGGCGCTGTTGGGGCGAGGGCGCGGTCCATGTTGGGGCATGGATTCAGGGGCGACGACGGGTTCGGCGGGATGGTCGTCATTTCGTTTCGGTGATGTGCATTGTTGTGCATTGTTGGGCAGGGCAGGCAGGGCAGGCAGGGCAGGCAGGAACGAAATGTCTCGCTGGGGAATGAAAGTCGCCCTGGCATCCGGCTAGGGCGGCGCCAGCGATGTTCTCCACGGCGAGCGCCGTGGTGAACGCATGCCAGCGAGCGGCGAATGATTGGATGGCCGACCGTCCGAGGCCCGACCGTCCGATGGCATGTCCACTGAGCTGGAGGCGGCAGGGCGGCGCTAGCGGCGGGACGGTGCCGGGCTAAGGCTCTAGTGCGAGCACTGGCATCGATGTGCGTGTTAGTGGACGCTGACACGGCTGTCGATGTCGACGTCGAGCGCCCTTGCGGTCGAGGCATGCAGCGCGTGTTTTGTCTCAACGAGGCGGCGTCGTGAAGCCGTTTATCTGTGCGGCGGTCTGCTGCTGTGCAGCTCTGTTTTTGCCTTGCTTGTTTGCTGCTTGTTTGCTGCTTGTTTGCTGTTTGCTGGCTCACTTCCTTACCTCTTGCTTTCTTGCTTCCTACTGCCTCAACATGGACGACGAGAGCCTCAGCAGCGGCCGCTCGGCCGACGGGCGGCAGCGGCGCAGCAAGCGGCAGTCGATGCTGGAGGAGCGGCAGACGCAGCAGAGCTTGACGCAGGTGGCGACGGAGCTGCAGCAGAAGCGGTTCTCGGCGGCGTCGATGCAGCAGCTGGCGGCGGACCCGCGGCTGGACCCGGCGCGGCCGGAATTCGACCACTACCGGTGGGCGCAGGCGGCGCTGGACGCGCTGACGCGCGAGGGGCGCACGCTGCCGGAGCAGGACGTGGTGTTCTCGGGGCTGTGCGTGTCGGGCAGCGGCGCGGCGGTGCAGTTCCAGGAGACGGTGGCGTCGAGCGTGCTGCGGCCGTGGCGGGCGGCGGCGCGGGCGCTGGGCGGCCGGCCGGCGCAGCCGCGGCGCATCCTGCAGGACGTGGACGGCGTGCTGCGCAGCGGCGAGCTGCTGCTGGTGCTGGGGCGGCCGGGCAGCGGGTGCACGACGCTGCTGAAGACGCTGTGCGGGCACCTGCAGGGGCTGCGGCTGGCGGCGGCGAGCCACATCCACTTCCGCGGCCTCGACTTCGGCGCCATGATGCGCGGCTACCGCGGCGAGGTCGCGTACAACCAGGAGGCCGACGAGCACTTTGCGCACCTGACCGTGGGCGAGACGCTGGCGTTTGCGGCGGCCGCGCGCGCGCCGCAGCGCCGCGTGGGCGGCGTGTCGCGCGCCGAGTACGTCGAGAGCGCCGTGCGCGTGGTCATGGCCGTGTGCGGGCTGGCGCACACGTACGACACCAAGGTCGGCGACCACTACGTGCGCGGCGTCAGCGGCGGCGAGCGCAAGCGCGTCAGCATCGCCGAAATGATGCTGGGCCGCCCGCGCGTCGCCGCCTGGGACAACAGCACCCGCGGCCTCGACGCGGCCTCCGCCCTGCAGTTCGTGCACGCCCTGCGCCTGTCCGCCGACCTCGGCCGCAGCGCCCACGCCGTGGCCGCCTACCAGGCCTCCCAGAGCATGTACGACCAGTTCGACCGCGTCGTCGTGCTCTACGAGGGCCGCCAGATCTTCTTCGGGCCCGCCGCCGACGCCGTCGCCTACTTCGAGCGCATGGGCTGGCAGCGCCCGCCGCAGCAGCCCGCCCCCGACTTCCTCACCGCCGTCACCAACCCCGGCGAGCGCACCCCCGCGCCCGGCATGCACCACGCCGTCCCGCGCACCCCCGCCGCGTTTGCCGCCTGCTGGCAGCGCAGCCCCGAGCGCGCCCGGCTGCTCGCCGAGATCGCCGACTACCGCGCCGCCCATCCGCTCGGGGGCGGCGCCGGGGTCGGGGCCGGCGCCGGCGCCGACGCCCTCGCGTTCCACACGCAGCACCGCGCGCAGCAGGCGCGCCACACGCGCGCGGCCAGCCCGTTCCTGCTCTCGGTCGCCATGCAGCTGGCGCTGTGCTTCCGGCGCGCGTTCCAGCGCATGCGCAACGACAAGGCCGCGACGCTGCTGACGGCGTGCGTGCAGATCGTGCTCGCGCTCATCATCGGCAGCATCTTCTACGGCTCGCCCAGCAGCAGCCAGGCCTTCTTCCAAAAGGGCGCCGTCGTCTTCTTCGCCCTCATCATGAACGCCCTCATCACCGTCAACGAGATCCTGCTGCTCTACGCCCAGCGCCCCGTCGTCGAAAAGCACGCCCGCTACGCCTTCGTCCACCCCGCCGCCGAGGCCCTCGCCAGCGCCGCCATCGACCTGCCCGTCAAGCTGGCCCGCTGCACCGCCTTCGCCGCCATCCTCTACTTCATGGCCAACCTGCGCCGCGAGCCCGCCAGCTTCTTCACCTTTCTGCTCTTCCTCGTCACCACCGTCCTCGTCATGTCCGGCATCTTCCGCACCCTCGCCGCCGTCACCCGCACCTACGGCCAGGCCATGGCCCTGGCCGGCATCCTCGTGCTCTGTATCATCGTCTACACCGGCTTCACCCTGCCGCCGCCCTCCATGCACCCCTGGCTGTCGTGGCTGCGCTGGCTCAACCCCGTCTTCTACGCCTTCGAGGCCCTGCTGACCAACGAGTTCCACGCCCGCCGCTTCGCCTGCGCCGCCTTCGTCCCCAGCTACGGCCCCGCCGCCCACCGCATCTGCTCCGCCGTCGGCGCCGCCCCGGGCCAGACCGCCATCGACGGCGACACCTACCTCTACCAGAGCTACCGCTACGACCACGCCCACCTGTGGCGCAACTACGCCGTCCTGCTCGCCTTCCTCGTCGCCTTCCACCTCGCCTACCTCGCCGCCACCGAGCTGCGCACCGGCACCCAGTCGCAGGCCGACGCCCTCGTCTACCGCCCGGGGCACGCCCCGCCGCACGCGCCCGGTGCCGAGCCCGATGCCGAGAAAAGCGGGGCCGATGCGCAGCACGCGCCAGAGCCTGCGCCAGAGCCTGTGCCAGAGCCTGTGCCAGAGCCCGCGCCGGAGCCCGCGCGCCTGCCGCCGCAGACGGACGTGCTGCTGTGGCAGAATGTGAGCTACGACATTGCCGTCAAGGGCGGCACGCGGCGGCTGCTGGCGGCCGTGGACGGCTGGGTCCGGCCGGGCACGCTGACGGCGCTGATGGGCGTGTCGGGCGCCGGCAAGACGACGCTGCTGGACGTGCTGGCGCAGCGCGCGCACGTGGGCGTGGTGACGGGCGACATCCTGGTCAGCGGGCGCGCGCTGGCGCCCAGCTTTGCGCGGCGCACGGGCTACGTGCAGCAGCAGGACATGCACCTGGAGACGGCCACCGTGCGCGAGGCGCTGCAGTTCAGCGCGCGCCTGCGCCAGCCGCAGCACACGCCCGACGCCGCCAAGCTGGCCTACGTCGACGAGGTCGTGGCCCTGCTGGGCATGCACGCCTTCGCCGACGCCGTCGTCGGCGTCCCCGGCCACGGCCTCAACGTCGAGCAGCGCAAGCTGCTCAGCATCGCCGTCGAGCTCGTCGCCAAGCCCTCGCTGCTCGTCTTCCTCGACGAGCCCACCAGCGGCCTCGACGCCCAGAGCGCCTGGTCCATCCTCTGCCTCCTGCGCCGCCTCGCCGACCACGGCCAGGCCGTCCTCGCCACCATCCACCAGCCCAGCGCCCTCGTCTTCCAGACCTTTGACCGCCTGCTGCTGCTCGCCGCCGGCGGCCGCACCGCCTACTTCGGCGACCTCGGCCCCCGCTCCCGCACCCTGCTCCGCTACTTTGCCCGCCACGGCGCCCGCCCCTGCCGCCCCCTCGAGAACCCCGCCGAGTACATCCTCGAAATGGTCTCCGGCGCCGCCCCCGGCGCCGCCCCCATCGACTGGCCCGCCTGCTGGGCCGCCTCCCCCGAGCGCGCCGCCGTCGCCGCCGAGCTCGCCCGCCTGCGCCGCCGCGCCGACGACCCGCGCTCCGCCCGCCGCCGCGACCCCGACGACCACCGCGACTTTGCCGTGCCGCTGCCCCGCCAGCTGCGCCTCGTCACCGTGCGCGTCTTCCAGCAGTACTGGCGCCAGCCCGAGTACATCTTCTCCAAGTTCGCCCTCGGCATCGCCTCCGGCCTCTTCATCGGCTTCTCCTTCTGGCACGCCGACGCCTCGCAGCAGGGCCTGCAGAACGCGCTGTTCAGCATCTTCCTGCTCTGCTCCATCTTCTCCATCCTCGTCAACCAGATCATGCCGCGCTTCGTCCAGCAGCGCGCGCTCTACGAGGTCCGCGAGCGCCCCTCGCGCGTCTACTCCTGGGCCGCCTTCATCCTCTCGCAGATCCTCGTCGAGCTGCCCTTCCAGCTGCTGCTCGGCGTCTGCGCCTGGGCCGCCTTCTTCTTCAGCGTCTTCGGCACCGCCCTGCCCGCCCCGTCCCAGGGCCTCGTCCTGCTCTTCGTCGTCCAGTTCTACCTCTACTCCGCCAGCATGGCCCAGATGGTCATCGCCGGCCTCGAGAACCCCGCCGCCGCCGCCATCCTCGCCATGCTCATGTTCGGCATGTCCTTCATCTTCAACGGCATCATGCAGACCCCCACCGCCCTGCCCGGCTTCTGGCTCTTCATGTACCGCCTCTCGCCCTTCACCTACTACGTCGCCGGCATCGCCGGCACCGCCCTGCACCACCGCACCGTCCGCTGCTCGCCCGCCGAGCTGTCCGTCCTCGATCCGCCCCCCGGCCAGACCTGCGGCGCCTACCTCCAGCCCTACGCCGCCGCCGCCGGCGGCGCCGTCTACAACCCCGCCGCCACCGAGGCCTGCGAGTACTGCGCCATGGCCCTCGGCGACCAGTTCCTGGCCTCGCGCAACATCTTTTACTCCCAGCGCTGGCGCAACTACGCCATCTTCCTCTGCTACTTTGTCTTCAACACCTTGGCCACCGTCGCCCTCTACTACCTGCTGCGCGTGCGCCCCTGGGACCGCCGTGCCCAGCGCGCCCAGCGCGCCCAGCGCCGCGCCGACAACGCCCGCGCAAAGCTCGCCCTCAAGGACCGCCGGCCGTCTGTCGACACCGACGACTCCGGCGACACCAAGGCCGCCGAGGCCGCCTTCCGCCCCGCGACGTCCGACTCGGCCAAGGCTGTGTAACCGCACTGCTGTTGGGCCGCCACCCATACTTTCCTCTGTGTTTCTGTAGTTGCTTTGTTTGTTTTATTAGCTGGCTTCTTGCTGTCTTCTGGTACCCATTCTTCCATTGCTTTTGTTTTTGATTTTTGATTTTTGTAGCTAGTTCAAAGTAATCAATCGGCATTTCTATGTCGTAAATATTGATGGCTCGGATTTGATAGCATCTGCCAGCCTGTTTGTTCATAGCTGTTCCCGTCGCAGAGTTTGACTTGTAAATATAGTAGCCGACTTATACATCAAAGTCTATACAGGTATCTGATTATATCTACCGCTCAGGCAGGTTAGTGATATATGGTTGGTATATCGACATATGTATATGGAGTACAGTCTCAGCCACGCAAGCAGCACCTTACCACTGTGCACGGCCACTTGCCACGTCTACCGCCTCCCGGCCAAGAATCCGCGGATCACATTCAGCGTCACGCGGGCGGTGCTGTTCTCGAAGTCGTCCCAGGCCATGGAGCAGTACCAGTTGATGCTGCCGACGCTGAATACGGCGCCGCCGCCGCTGCCGACGTAGTACACAATGTCGCTGCGGATGCGGTCGGTCTGCGTGCCGAGGGTGTCGACGGCGGGGAAGACGAGGTCCTCGACCGCGATGGCGAACGCGTCGCTGTGGCCGGTGGACGTGGCCAGCACGACGGCCGCTGCCGGGCTGCCGTTTTCCACGTTGTAGCTGTCGATCTCGTCGCCGGACGCACCGCCGGCCAGGCCGAACTCGCCGACGAGGTCGCCGGGGACGCCGTCGAACATCCAGGCATAATTCGGGTCACGTGACGCGGCGGTGCGCCGGTACGGCACGCCGGGGCCCGGGCCCTGCGCACAGAAGCCGACGCCGAACAGGGTGTTGCAGGCACGGCCGCGCGAGCGCCACAAACCGCTGCGCTGGCCGTCGAGGCTGTTGACGTGCTCGCCGCCGGGCAGCGAGTAGGGCCGGACGCCGACGTCGGCACGGCGCATTTCGAGGCGATGCGGCCGCGCCGCGTCCATGGCCGACGCCCAGTAGAAGCCGTTGCCGCCGAGGTACATCAGATGGCCGCCGGTGCGCGCGTAGTCGGCGTAGGCCGCAAAGGACTGCGGGCTGGGGTACTCGGGATGGCAGCCGGTCACCACGATGGCGAAGCCGGCGAGAGCGGCGCCGCCGCGCACGTGCAGATCGTGGTCGGTCACCACTTCGTACGCCATGCCGTGGCGCTCCAGCAGGGCCACCATGAACAGGTCCGCCGACAGCTCGCGCGGCCGCGAAAACGCCCACATGATGTAGCCCGGCCGCGCGTTGAGGATCGGCCGCCGCGCCGTCGAGTGGCTGACCCCCGACCCGTCGACGTGCCGGTCGTACATCGACAGACCCACGTCCCCCCGTCTCTGCATCTTGTAGAACTCGCCGCTCTTGCGCGTCGTCGTGATGTCGAACCCGGGGCCCAGGTCCGCCGTGTTCGGCCGCGTCGTGTCGTACATGCGCTCGTTGGCGTAGGCTAGGTACGTAAACGTCGACAGCACCAAGCACACCTTGCCGGCGTTGCTGTTCCGCGTCGACCCGGACCCGGACCCGGACCCGCCCTCCGCCGGCCGCACAAAGAACGTGACGGCGTCGCTGTCGCTTCCGCTCGCCGCCGTCACCTCCACCGCATACACCCCCGACCTCGCCGTCGCCGGCACCGTCACGCAAAAGTCCGTCTCCCACTCTGCGTCGTCCAGGTCGTCCTCGTGGAAGTGAATCGCCCCATACCCGGACGCCGCCCTCGTCCAGTCCGATTCCGACCCGTCCCAGTCGTGGCCCCGGACCGCTCTCGTCGGCGCATGCACCAGCGCTCCGTCGAGGCCGCGTCCTGACACGTCGACGACGCGGTCGCTCGACATGGCCTTGGCAAAGTCGAGCTGCACCAGCACCCGCCCCCCCGCCGTCGTTGTTGTCCTGAGCGTCACGCTGTCCAGCCGCCCGTTGAAGAAGTCCGTCGCCAGCGGCCGCCCCAGGGCGCGTGTGCCGTTGTAGGCCTCCGCGGCCTTGGTCGTCTGCCGCGCCGCCAGCAGCAACGGCCCCGGCACCAGCACCACGCTGCTGCCAACGCGCCCCGTGAACGCGCTCGGCTTCGGCACCGGCTCTACCTGGAACGCCTTGGGCACCAGCTCCACCGCCACCGCCGTGCCCTGCAGCCGCAGTGTGGCCTGGGCCCATGTCTTGTCGGGCGGCTGCAGCCCTGTCACCACCCGCTCGATGGCCGCCCCTGTCCCAACCTGCACCTCCAGCCCGCCCCCGTCGGCCGCCAGAACCAGCGCAAACCCGGTCTGGGCCGCTGTGTCCAGCGTCGACACCAGCGTCTGTGCGTGGCCGCAGCCGCGCGCCAGATGCGGCTGCACGTACAGCGACACCTCCAGGCCTTCGCCGCCGCCGCCCACCTCGTCCACCTCCGCCGCCCACCACTGCGGAACGTGCGCAAACGACCCCGGCCGGCCGATCTGGAAGCGTCCTGGCCGCCGTCCGCCCGGCACCGCCGTCACCTCTTCCTCGGCCTTTTTCGGTGCGTGCTCCATCTCAATGCCTTGGATCAGCCGCACCATCCGGTAGCTGTACTCGGCCTCGGTGCAGGAGACCTGGCTGCGGTTAGTTGCCATCGCCATGGCCACGTTCTACAGCTCAGCTTTCTGCCGCTCACCTTGATTTCCACCCTGTCGCCCGGCGACACGATCCATGGCTCGGCATAGCCGATGATCTCGGGCGGGTAGTCGTCGGGGACGGCCATGGATGTTGGGGGCAGAGAGAAAAGATCAATAAGAGGATGAGAATCAGAGCGTCTGTCCGATTTACTTCTTCCTCCTGTAGCTTATCTTGCCTCGCTTTTCTCTGTGACGGCCGCTACAAGTACGGCATATACAGCCCATAGCTTCCAGCTCCATCGGATATTCGCACATTGTCTGGCCTCCCATTTGCTCTATCATCTCCAGACGATCATCGGCGTCCCCACCCGTTATCTCCTCCGATTTCTCAATGAGGAGATTGTAGCTGCTCGTACAGCTCTAACGGCCGTTACTACGTGGGCTTGTGCATGTTTCCTGACCCAGGTGTGGCCCGTTCCAGCGGTTGTACTTGGCTATCTACGGCTACCAACCTCTCACATGGCAAGAGCATGTATCCAAGCCTACCATCCAAGACGCCAAACCGGCCTTATCTTTGAGTCAACTGCAGGAAGCATCTCCAAGTCCAAACGGGAGATATTCAAACGCTACTCTACTGCAGATCACTTGCCTTGGCCGCGGCACCCATGGTTATTTCCGTACATCGTCCCAATCTCCAGCAAGCTGATAACGAATAAGCAAGCCAGCAACGGCTGCATCGAAAGGTATTGGATGAAAGGCGACAGAAAAGTCAGAATAAAAAAAGACGAATGCAGCCTGGTAAATGCTACAGATGGGGAATAAGAAATGAGCTTGGTCGAATATGTCTGTCGCGTCAACGGCAACCAGCCGGGGCGTTCAATTAGAGTTGAAACTATGAACAATATCTCCTATTTGGGGAAAGCCGGTGGCAAGTTGCTATAAGAGGCAGATAACCGCTGGATCTGCATATTGTCTTCCACTGTGAGAAGATAGGAAGTGCACATAGCCTTATACCACTTAGCAGATACGAGAATGGACAATAAATATAAAGATACAAGGAAGCTCCTCCAGACAAAATGGGGCACTTAGACAATAGAAACCAAAGTCTTTGCGAGACGAAGAACGGAAGAAACTACACAGTCCCAAAAATGAAGGACGAGATCTCAGATGTGCCAACCACCCAGGTCCTGGATCTGGGTGCCGCCGAGGCCAAGGACACGCCGCAGGTCGACGTTGCCGGCTCGCACCAGGTACGTACTGTTTTCTCGGCTCCTGGGCCAGGCCGTCTGTGACTGATAACGGACACGCCAGCTCCCGCCCTCGTACAATGTCTTCGGCTTCACGGTGTGGGCCTACAGCCACCCCCGCGTCCAGGCCATGATGCTCGGCTCCGTGCTTTTCATGACCGTCGGCATGTACAACGTCATTACCTTTATTGGCGGCGCCGGCCAGCAGACCGCCTGGCTCTCCGACATTGCCAACATCGCGCTCTACACTGTCTTCTCCGCCTTTTGCTTTATCGCCCCGGCCTGCCTCAACTACCTCGGCCTGCGCCTGACCCTCTGCATCGGCGGCCTCGGCTATGCCGCCTACGCTGCTAGTCTCTGGTGCTTCAACCACACCGGCAACGTGCCTTTTGTCATTTTCGGCGGCTGCTGGTGCGGCCTGTCCGCCGCCTTTCTCTGGACCGCCGAGGGCACCGCCATCACCTCCTTTGCCTCCGAGGACAAAAAAGGCCTCTACGTCTCCATCTTCTGGTCCATCTTCCAGTTCGGCGTCGTCATCGGTGCCGCCATCCCCGTCGGCCAGAACTGGAACGCCAACACCAGCACCAACAACAGCACCGTCTCCGACGGCACTTACATCGGCCTCTTCATCCTCATGCTGATCGGCTCCGTCCTCGGCATCTTCATGTACCCCTGGCAAAAGATCGTCCGCGAGGACGGCTCGCTCGTCATGCTCCAGCTGCCCAAGGAGCAGCAAAAGACGTTTGCCCAGGAGCTGCGCACCTCCTGGGACGTCTGCCGCCGCAACTGGTGGATCGTCTTCTTCTTCCCCTATGCCTGGGCCATCAACTACTATACCGTCTACCAGAGCAACGACTTCAACGGCGTCTTCTTCACCGTCCGCGCCCGCTCCCTCAACACCTTTCTCTCCGGCCTCGTCCAGATCCCCTCTGCCTGGCTGCTCAACCTCCTGACCGACCACCTGCCCTTTCCCCGCCGTAAGCGTGCCTTTTGGGCCCTCGTCTACGTCTTCGTCACCATCAACGCCGTCTGGATCGGCGGCTACTTTGCCATGAAGAAGACCGTACTTGGCCTGCCCGAGTCCGCGCGCGTCGACGTCAAAGACGCCGGCTATGCCGGTCCCTGCATTCTCTACGTTCTCTACGGCTTCACCGACGCCACCTACAACTGCTATGGTGTGTCTTTCCGTGTTCCGTCTGCCGACCGCTCGTCGCTAACCTGTTTTAGCATACTGGTTCATTGGCGCGCTCAGCAACCGGCCCGACGAGGTGAGAATGCCGCTGCTCCTTTTGGGGGAAGCACCTGCTAACATCGGCAGCTGTCCGTCTACGCCGCCATGTACCGCCTGCTCAACGCCGTCTGCCAGATCTGCGCATACGCCCTCGATCTCCAGGGCTACTCCAAGGAATTCATGTTTGGGACCTCTTGGGCCGTACGTCATTGTGTTGCATCCTCCATATCCAAGCCCCTGTTGACAACACTGGTACTAACCCGTTAGTTTGTGGCTGCTGGGCCCATTTTCATCCTGCCAATCATCAAGTTCTGGCTCAAGGACACAAACATGGTTGGTCGTTTAAATTAAGTGCTCTCTAAGTATCCCGTAAAGCTAGACATGCATATAAGTAGCTGAGTTTGGCTTAACTACAACATTGTGAAACATCATCTGGACACAATCCCGCTTGAATAGGTTGCATCTCGGTGCCATCCCACTCCCGCAGCTCCCATGGCATTATGCACCGAGATGCTCCGACCATGGACTTCTCGATGTATTGCATCAAGCATTGCCGCAACAACGGCAACAAAATCATTGTGGCGTCTCAGCCTCGCAAAACCACTGCAGTGTGCCACGGCACAGAACTTTTCTTCCCAGGGACGGACCTTCCGGCGCCAAAAAACCCTCACAGATCAAGTCGCAATCCCTATAACTTGTAGTTGAATGCTGGGAGTCAAGACGCATGTGTCAATGCCTGTTCATAGAGATGGAACGACTGTGCAAGATAGAGAGTGGAAAGTAGTATTCATTTGCTTCTTTCATCGCTGTCGACTATAATTGCTAATGTCAATGCGTCCTATAAAGCGTGGAGATCAAGCACCAACAAAAGAACGAACCATTTGGTCAGTTATATAAAACATCAATAATTTCTTTTGGCGGTATTTACCGCTTGGTAGAAGCAAGGCTCGGATCCGCCTGTTATTTGCCTGGGGGGTAAGACGGGGGAAGACGGGGTTTGAGCGAGCTCGCTTGATTGCGACCTGCCTTGCTTAGCCTCCTGGTGTTTCCGAATGCGTAGATAGGTAATTCTGCGACCCGGATTATCTCGAAGTCGCCATTGCGCACCCCATCCTCGATTTATTACTTCTTGCTCGACTCGCGATTAATGCACGCTCCACAATCCTTTGTTTACAGCTTCATACGACGGCTTTTGTCGACGGGCAAGAAGCCGGTGTAACAAGAAACCAGTCCTCTAGGAAAATGGTCTGCAACAATGATAGTAGTTTCGGGCCCCTGGTGCCCTCGGAGTCAGCTCCAGGATGGGAGTACGACTTCCGCTTCATTTTCGAGGACGCCTTCATGACATTAGCCCCAAGTCTCGTGATGCTGCCAGTCATTGCGTTGCGTCTTGCAGGCCTTATGCGTTGTCCGCAACTCGTCTTTTGGCCAGCGGTAGGCCATCTAAAGTTGGTGCGTCAGACAGCTCCCAGCCATCCACCTACCACGTCCGTGAACTAATGGTCCGTCTACAGCTTGCGTACCTTTCTGCCAGCTGTCTCCAGATAGCTGAGCTCGCCCTTTACGCTACTCGTCAACAGACGTACACTACATCCCGCTTGACTGTGGCATCCTCTGCCGTTCTCCTTGCGGCCACCATTGGGCTGGCGGTTGTCTCGTATCTAGAGCACCGCCGGATCCCGCGACCGTCGATTGTGCTGCAAATGTATCTGCTGCTTACGCTGCTCTTTGATGCCACCCGCGTTCGGACAGCGTGGCTGCTGACTACCTCAGGCCTGGATACGGCCGAGGCCATGGCCGTGCTGCAAAGCGTTTTGCTGGCCATCAAGCTGGCCATGCTGACACTGGAGTCGCTTCCCAAAGGCGCATACATTGCTAATGACAAGGGTGGTGATAGCGGTCTGGCATTTTCTCCCGAAGAAAAGGCCGGGTTCTTCAGCCGCAGCACCCTCTTCTGGCTGCACCCCCTTCTGTTCCTCGGATACCAACGCCCACTCGTCGCGGCAGATCTCTTCCCTACAGGCCGCCGTCTAGCAGCGTCTGGTCTTACTGAACGGCTTGCTGCTGCTTGGGACCGCTCATCCTCGTCGTCTTCAAAGCATCGCCTGGCGTGGACCCTGGCACGGGTGTTCTACGGCCAGCTAGTTCTCATCCACCTCCCACGGTTCGCCCTGATTGGCTTCAGCATTGCCCAGCCCTTGCTTGTCCAGGCAGCTCTGTCATACATCACGAACCACGCGACGCGCCCCGTTCAGGTCGGCTATGGCCTGATCGGTGCCTTTGCGCTGGACTACATCGGCGTTGCTGTAAGCTGATTGGCTCTTGTCTGCGATCTCAGCGTTGCAATGGCTCATCTGTTTCTTAGATAGCAACTGTTTGGTACCAGCAGCAGCTGTTCAGGCTTCTGTCCATGCTCCGCGGCTCCCTTATTGGCATGATTTTCAAGCACAGCCTCCGACTGCCCGTCTCTACCGACGATGACTCGGCTGCAGCCATCAGTCTCATGAGCAACGACATAGACCGGATCATCCAGACTCTAGAGTGGTCTCTCACCATTCTCCCTAACGCCATTCATGTGGCTCTCGGTATCTGGATCCTCGAAACGCACATGGGAGCCGTCTGCGTCGCGCCCCTCATCGTTGCCATAGGTACAGTGCGCCCAAACAGTTAGCGATCCTGCTCGACAGTTCTAACTCGGACAGCATGCGCGTTCATTTCTGGTACCGTCGGCAAACGCATTCCGCCACGCCAGCGCCGGTGGATGATGGCTATACAGAAGAGAGTGAAAGCGACGACCCGAGTCATCGGTGAAATGAAAGGCCTCAAGATGTCTGGACTCGCTGGAGTCGTCGCCGAACAGATTCGGGATTTGCGTGCATCTGAGATCACGATCCAGAAGGCGTTCCGCAGATTTCAGATCATCAACGTGGCTCTGGGTGCGTTATAATGTTCGGCTCTGTCTGCATTCTGACCTTCCATCTGCTGACTTCGAACAACAGGAAATGCTCCGAGCATGCTCATCCCAGCCGTTACCTTCACCGCCTTCGGCATTGTGCAAATGTCCAGTGGCGGCTCAAAATTCAATGTAGTCAGCGCTTTCACGTCCTTGTCGCTGTTGTCTATTCTCATCGACCCCGTCTCTGAATTAGTAGCTGTGGCCACAAACATCTTCTCCGCCCTGAGCTGTCTCGAGCGCATACAGGAGTTCCTGCTAAGAGAAGAACGCCAAGACGGGCGACTGCTGCGCCCAGACGACGAGACAGAACGCCAGCCCGAGCTCGAGGGCAAACAACAGGTCAGCAGCATCCAGCTGGCCGGTGACATGTCATTACAACGCCTTCCTCCCTCCAGCAAAGCGGGAGGCATTAAGTCAGGGTCCTGGCAGCGCAGTGAGGAACCCCTCGTTCGCATCCTCAACGGCTCGTTTGGAAGGGGCAAGGAAGACAAGCCCATACTTCAGGGCATCCATCTCGAGATTCTTTCCGGAGCATTCACAATTGTGACGGGTCCTGTTGCATCGGGAAAGTCGACGTTGATGCGTACCATCTTGGGAGAAACCCGCATTCTCTCTGGATCTGTGGAATGCGCCTCTCCCAAGCAGATTGCCTACTGTGACCAGCACCCGTGGATGCTCAACATCAGCATCAAGGAAAACATTCTCGGTGTCTCCGAATACGATGACGGCCGCTACAACGCCGTGGTTGAAGCTTGTCAACTAACTGAGGATTTTGCGCGGATGGCCATAGGTGACAATACCTTGGCTGGCAGTGCTGGCTCGGCTCTGTCTGGAGGACAGAAACAGAGAATTGTGAGTGTTTTTTCACGACGTACTATCCTCCCTGTGTATGCTAACCAAGCACCCTCCTTTCTTATTTCAGTCTCTAGCACGGGCTGCATACAGTGGGAAGCGACTCACAGTTATCGACGACACACTTGTTGGTCTTGATCCTGACACGGCCGTCAAGTGTTTCCGTGCCCTGCTTGGAGATAATGGACTGCTGCGGCAGGCTGGCAGGGCTGTTGTTTTTGCCACGCACAATAGTAGGCTATGATTCGATGAGTGCTATTGTTTAGACTCGGAAATATGGCTAACTGGGTTCCCAATCTGCAGCTCAGTGGTTCTCGCACGCAGATAGTGTGCTTATTCTTGGAAGCAATGGCCAAATAGCCCAACACAAGACAGGCAAGGAATACATGGATGTCTCCCAAAGCAAGCTGCTTCTGCAAGAAGAAAAACTTACCGGCAGCGCCGTCGTCATGGCAGACACATCTCCACCTAGAGACGGCCCAATCGAGCCAACCACGGAAGAAAATGCTGAGGACGACAAGAAGCAGCAGTTGCAATCCGCCGGCGCTTATAAGTACTATGTATCTTCCATGGGCATTAGGGCAGTCTGGGGGTTTCTCATCTGTATTCTGCTGCTAGTGGGGAGCAACATGGCTCAGCGTAAGTGACTGCCTTCTATTCCCAGCTTCAAAAAGCCAGTGGTATCTAACGGATGTGCTACACAATAGCTCTGTGGCTCAGAGCCTGGGTGGCCGCTAATGACCGGATGCCCAACGCTGATGTTGGCAAATGGACCGGAATTTATGTGTTGTTTGGTGTTCTGTCGATTACATTTCTTCTGCTCGAATGCGGGTAAGTATCTCGATGCCAACGCACTTGGTCTCTGTTGACCTGTTTCCAGAAATGTCTTCCTCTTCCTAGTGCCTCGTGCAGCCAAGAATCTGCACCAGCGCATGTTGGATGCCACCATTAGGTTTGTGCACAATCGTTTCCAGCACCCATACTGCATCATGTAGCTAATTCTCGCCTCAGTGCACCACTGTCATTCTTCAGCTCCCGCGATACTGGAGTAGTTGTGAACCTGTAAGTGGCTCTTCCCTACTTCTGCTTTGTTCATGTTTCTCACTGTCGTCCTGTTCCAGATTCACGAGCGACCTCAACCTAACAGACCTGGCATTGCCCCTCAACTTTCTACTGTCCTCTCAGGGTTTCGTCACCGCCATTGGTCAGATCATCTTGACTTCTGTCTCCTCTGGGTACCTGGCTCTAGCGATTCCCGTTCTTACCGCCGTACTCTACGCACTCCAGCGATTCTATTTGCGCACCTCTCGTCAGCTGCGCATTCTCGAGCTTGAGCTCAAGGCACCGCTTTTCACCAACTTCATCGCCGTGTTTTCAGGCCTCGTCACCATCCGTGCTTTTGCTTGGACAGCTGCCGTCGAGCGGGACAACATGTCCCTTCTTGACCGCTCCCAGCAGCCCTACTATCTGCTCTTCTGCGTCCAACGCTGGCTGACACTCGTGCTGGATCTCTCTGTGGCGGGGCTTGCGACTCTGCTCATGGGACTAGCCGTGGCTCTGAGGGGCTCCGTCGGCGCCGATTATTTGGGCGTCGCCCTTGTTAGCGTCACAGGCCTAAGCCAGGTCTTGACTCTGTTCGTCGTTCAGTGGACTAACCTCGAAAATGCGCTCGGAGCCGTCAGCCGTATCCGGAAGTACGTCGAAGATACGCCAGCTGAGGCAGTGAGCGGGGTTGAGTCTGGCACAGATGTCACGGCCGGCGCATGGCCTCCCTCTGGCCACATCGTCTTCACCGATGTGTCGGCTTCTTATCACAGTCATCCTGTTCTGCACAACGCCAACCTCGCAGTGCAGCCAGGCTCTAAAGTGGCCATCTGTGGGCGGAGTGGTAGCGGCAAGTCAACTCTCTTGGCACTCCTGCTGCGTTTGCTCGAGCCAGACTCTGGAAGCATTGCTGTTGACGGAGTCGACGTCTCGAGTGTCTCGCCCCCCTCTCGACTTCGCAAGGCATTGGTTGCTCTGCCTCAGGATCCGCTCTTTCTGGGTGGCTCAGTGCGACTCAACTTGGACCCTTTTGGCCAATATGCAACGGGGGATGGATCTATCGGCGGCAATGCCGGCAATGGCAATGGGAAGGGGGCTGAGCAGCCTCTATCACCACTTTTCCAGGTCCTTGAGAAGACAGGTCTTGCCAGTCTTGTGGCTGAGGTTGGAGGACTAGATTCCGAGCTGAAACTAGAGCGGTTGAGCGCCGGGCAGAAGCAGCTGTTCTGTCTGGCGCGGGCTATGCTGCGGAAAAGCAAGGTGCTACTTTTGGATGAAGCCACCAGCCAGTACGTTTCCCATATCCTCCCGCTCATCCCTAGATGTGTATCGCTTTACTAAACAAACTCCATAGTCTTGATGCCCAGACAGAGCAGCTAATCTTTACGCTCATTGGCTCTGAGTTTAAGGGTTGGACAGTGTTGGTAGTCACGCATCATGTCAAGATGGTAGCTGCGCCAAGTTCTGGCTTTGATCAAGCTATTGTTCTGCAGGGCGGTCGCATTATTGAGCAGGGGCACCCGCAGACATTGATGGCCCAGCCAACAAGTGTTTTTCGCGACATGGCCGAGGCGCAGCAACTGTAGAGAGGCCAGGTAGTAATCCGCAATACTCACATGCATATCACCTAGCAGCTTCACGGCGCGATGGAGAAAGCATTTCGTATTGGCTTTGATTTGCAATTGATTGATCTGAAACTACGCTCATAGACTCCTGTCTCTCTCCTACCTTAAAAAATGCTTCATGCACACGCTTCGCTTCTCGAGAATAACATAGATAGACAATCCGAAGAAATGCGTGTAAAACAGTCAAGGTGGTATGGACAGTGTCGAAAGAGAAGAAATAAAGAGCACATCAACGGAAATAATAATAAAACGCAAATAGTCAAGAAGTAAAACTGCAGAGCAATAGCTTGAAAACAAAACCAAAAAAAACGCATCAGAAGCCACCCCCATCCCCATAGACTGAAGAACAAAAAAACAAAACAAAACAGAACCAAAAAACAAGCACACCAGGCCGCCACGTATTACATTGAGAATTAGAAAATTAAAGGAACCGAAACAGAGGTGACTATGTATTCAAGGTGTTTTCCAGCCAACATCCAATCAAGGCTGCCCCTGCGTACCCGACACCGCCGCCAAGTAGCCCAGCAAGAAGTTGCGGTTTTCTGGCGATATTGGCGTCTGGCTTCCTCGTCGCGATGTGGCAGCCGAAGCGGCAGCGGCAGCTGCTGCCTCCTTGCCCCGCATGCCGCCGTTGTCCATGCTGCTCCGGGAGCTCACAGAGCCAGGACCGCCGCCGCCGTAATGGAGTGGCTGTTGCTGGTGCGTCTGTAGAGGCCGCGGGGGAAAAGGAGCCTGTGACGGCATGCTGCTAGCGACAGGAGACACTTGCGACTTGCTAAAGAGCGATAGCAGCATCTGTTTCTGCTCAGGGTTCGTCTCCGCGCGGCGAGCAGCCGTAAAGGCCTTGGCCTGTGAGTGGCCAACGGTCTGGCCATGCGGCACCTGCGCGGGAGGAGGCTGCGTCCCATACACATCGGGGCTGGAGGCTGCTGCTGAGGCCGGCGACGACGCAAAACTAGGGCGCCGCATCACGCTGGACACGCCGCCGTGGAAGCTGCCATAGCTAGGCTGGTTCGACAGCGTCTGCACGTGTTGTGGATGTGGCTGTTGTTGCTGCTGGGGTGGCTGCAGCTGTTGATATTGGCGATCGTGTGCCCTCTCCCCAGAATGATCCGCACCCAAATCGCGAGGCCGTGTGAGCACACTAAGGCCACTAAACACCTGGCCCAGATCCTGGTTTTGTCCAACAGCATCGCCGTTTCTCCATGCCGACAAATCGATAGCCTGGGTATGGCCTTGGCCGTGGCTGTGATTCGGGCCAGCCTGCGGATGAACGGTGTGACTAGCAGCAGCATGGTGCTGTTGCTGCTGTTGAGCAATATCAGCCTGTGGAGCAGGAGGAGGCGGCGCTACCTGGGGGGGCGGTTGCTGCTTGAACATGCCGAGAAGAGCACTGCGGTGCTTGTCAATAGGCAGCAATGGCTGAGGTGCAGCAATATTCGTTTGCTGGGCATTCGGCGGCCCGGAAATGGGAACAGCGTGACCATGATTGTGACCTCCATTGCTCTGAACAGCATGCGGCTCTCCCTGGTGCGGAACCCCGTACTGGTTCTGAGGAGCTGGTTGAGGGCGGGCACCATACATTGGGTGTTCTGGGCCAGGCCCATACCTTTGCTGTGTTGGCTGCTCTGGCTGCTGTTGCGGTTGCTGGTGTGGTTGTTGATGTGGTTGTTGTTGCGGCTGGGGCTGAGCTTGCGGCCAGGGAGACCCTGCATTCGATGCGCCTTTCTCGCTTTCGCCTTGCCGAGACGCACTGGCCCCGGCAGACTTGAGCACGTTGAGCAGAGAGGCCGTATGGCTGTTCAGCTGTGGCGGATGAGCCCTCTGCTGAGGCGGTGGTGGCAACATAGCAACAGGCCGGCCCTCAAGAACGTCTGGTGAAGTGAACGCGGCCCGTGCAAAAAGGCCTTTTTGCACCTGCACAACAGGCGGCAGAGGTTGGGGATGGAGGAGCGGCACATTTTGCGATGAAGCCTGCCGCTGCTGCTGTTGCAGTAATTTTTGCTGCTGCAATTGTTGCTGTTGCAATTGTTGCTGTTGCAATTGTTGCTGTTGCAGCTGTTGCTGCTGTTGCAGTTGTTGTTGTAGCTCCTGCTGCTGCTGGTATTGCTGCTGGTATTGCTGCTGGCTCTTGAAAGGACCTTGCTGGGCGAACGGATCCGTGCCATTTCCACCTGAGCCGTAGGAGTAGGATTGGTTCTGCTGAGCCAGGTAGTGTTGAAATTGCGCATCTAGAGGATGTTGGCCCTGTGACTGCTGCGTCGGGGGTAAGGGGCCCTGGAAGCCTTGTCCATCCTGTCCGCCTTGTCCACCATGCAAGTGGAATGGGGGAGTGGGCTGATAGGAGCCAAACGGAGCTTGTTGTAGGATCTGCTGTGAGTGGTGGGTGTGATGTGGTGCATGAGGTTGGGGTACTTGGCCAGAAATATGGTCATAGGGCGTTTGAGGTCCATCCTGCCTTTGGTCGTCGCCTTTGTGGAGAACCGCTAGCAGGGCATTGGCTTTGTCTTGGTTAGGAGCCCCAAGCCCTCCAAACGGGACACCAGCATTCGGGTTTGGGGGGGCCTGAGAGGATGCGTTGTTGGACCCAGAACCCATGTTGAGCATACTCAAGAGATCCTTTGATGCCTCCTCCAGAATGCTCGCCGGTGCTCCATTGCCTTGGAAGTACTGCGCCTGTTCCGGCTGGGGTCCCGTCTCGTCCTCCGTAAGAACGTCTTCGAGGATCGGAGGCTGCCCAGAGTAATGGCCGTTTTGAGCATCAAAGGCATCCTTTTTCTTCATCGTAGCAATCCACTTCCTCAGCGGTCCGACAAATTGCGCGACCATGTAGAATTTACTAGACGCGGGCACGCTGGATGGGTCGTCCGTTTCTGCATGGTTGCCCTGCGAATTCTGGTTTCCGGTTTTCTTTCGGTACGTCGGCAAATCCGCAACCTTGTACCACTGGATGCCGCCAATCTCCTTGCGCGTTCTGGGCTCGAAGTAAGTGTCCATGGGGACGTTCCGAAACACGTAGAGCCGCAGCTGCTGGTCCCTAAACGAAGTCTCGATGAACTTGACGTCAGATGGTGGCACGAGGCCGGCTTCACGAACATCGAACCCCGTTTCCTCGGCCACCTCGCGGATAGCACAGTCGAGATCGTCTTCGTCCATGTTGATCTTGCCCTTTGGAAAGCTCCAGTGGGCCCCCTTCTTCCACCCCTTGACGAGAAGGGCATGGTCCATGGCTTCGTTGAGCAAGATCGCTCCTCGTACCGGAACGCTGATTTTGTATTTGAGAAACTCCTCAAAGGCACGCACATGGTCTTCTACCGGGAACGGCGTGAGGAGGGGGCACCGGCGGAATAAGGCTAGGCAGAAGTTGCGGAGACTCATTGCCGGGAGACCCGTATCGAGAGGGCGGATGAAATCTTCGTAGAACCAGTGTGCCTCTTCCACCAGGAAGCATATCCGTTCCATAGACGTCATATCAGCTTCGGGCAAATTCATGATAAAGCGGACGCAAAGGTCGTCCAGCCCTAGTCAGTAAGGTTAGCATCTCGGACACCTGCCCGGGAAGGGAATCACGCACAATCGTCGAACTTCATTTTCTTCGCGGCCATTTTGAGACGCTATGACGAGCATGTCCACGCGGCTCTGTCAAGGACAACTAAAGTTTGTGTGACGAGGAGAGGGAGTAGCCGTAGCACAAAACCGCACACGCAAAATCGGCTGCCACAAGAAATGCTAGCGAGCAACACTATCGTTGTGTTGCTTTAGATGTCCAGGTCGTGAGAGCTGAGGCGGTGCAAGGTGTAAGATGGAAGTGCACCGTGATTTGATCGATGTGTCGAATGGTGGCGGATCGGGCGCAACGGCAGATAAGAAAAGCCCTTTCTTCTGCAGAGGTGGGAGGGGTAAGAACCCAAACAACAGCAGGAGAAAAAAAGCAACGGTAGCAGGGGGGACCACGACCAGTCAAGACCGCCCGTTGTTGTGGTTCTAGGTCGTTCTGCAAATGTCGCGATTGGCGGCAACGAGCACAGGAAAAAAACCGATCAAAACGGGGGGGCGAAAAGAGGGCGGCCGAAAATTTCGACAGAGGACGCTGGCTTCGGGCTCGTTCGATAGACACGCGACGATGGCAGTTGGGAGAGCAAGGTGATTGGTATTTTTTTGGGTGTCAAGAGAACAGCAAGAACCAGAGTGGCAGAAAAAGAATGGAGACCAGCATACGTGGGGTTTACTCATTGCTCCAGATTCGCTCGCGATAACCTACAAAGACACGCCAAAAGAACTACAGTTGGCTTAGCGGCCGTGTGCGGCAAATGGGCCAAGTCACCCCTAGCAAAATTGGCGTGCAAAGGTACATTGAGGCCAGTGCGGTACTTCTCGGTACTAGCCGCGCCAATTCAGGCGGTAATCGACGGCATAGATACCTGCGACTACGCTGGGGATTGGCCTCAGCAGCCCAGATATGGCTGTGCACCAAATTTTATCCACTCGAAGCTTGGAGTGACCATGACTAATACACTCCAGCCACAGCCACCGTCAGTTGCTTTATACCTAGCTCACAGGCCCTGTTACGTCAGGCCTCCGTCCAAGGCCTCCCACTACTGAAAGTAGTCTGGTTGGTTCGACGAGCGTCATACATAGAGGAATGCGAAACAAGAAAAGCGTCTCCAAATAACACAAAGAAAGAGGCATATAAGGAGTCGCCGCATGCGATTTCTCCCTTGCCAATTTTCCATCCTTTTTCTCGCTCTTTTTTTCTTATTCTCTCCTGTCTGAAAATTCGCATCTCTAATAATAACAACAAAACGTCTCGCGAATCTACTCGTACAGCCATCAATTTGCAGCGCGCTTTCTGAAACGAAAGCTCAGCAGCTGCCGGCCAATCCTCCCAGGTCTAGCCCCCTACCGGCCGCCCACGAAGCGCTTCCACTTTTAGTGCTCCAGCTGCTATATTTCTCTTAATACCAGCAGCTCCCGATCGCCGCTCCTGATTTTACTCTCGTGACTTTCTCGTCCTCTACTTTCTTTCTGGACACTCATTCACTTTCTTGTTACATTCTTCTATTTTCAATTAATTTTCTATTCGATTCTTATTTGCAATATGTCGGCACAACTAATCCAGCTCGTCGCAAAGCGCACTTTGAAAGATGTTGCAAAGAAAAACATCAACTCCAAGGTATGTTCTCCCAGCAATCCTATGCCGGATCTCGACATTTTGGCCCCGTGCTGACAGATTTCTTCCTTTGAAATAGGATCCCTACTTCGAAGAAGTCCCCGTTTACGGCCGCAATGGTCAGCCGACCGGCAAAGTCAAGAAGCAGAAGAAGGACATTCCTGTTGGACTCTCCCAGAATGATGGCCGCATCCTGAAGAAGGTGCGCAAGCAAGCCTACCGTCTCGACATGAGCCTGTTCAACTGCTGCGGTATTCGTTTTGGGTGGAGCAGCGTCATTGGCTTCGTTCCTGTGTAAGTGATCCTTTTTTCGCATCTCGATTTGCATGTTTCACGGCCTACGCATTTTAGCCCCCAACCCAATGGCTATGGGCTTCCTTGACGTCATACAACAACCGTCAGCTCTTAGGTGCCCAACCAAGTCGCCTCAACATCACTCCCCCCAAAATGCCTACAGCTGTTGCTTTATTTTCCGTATATCATTTTATCGTGACAGATTGCTAACATTGGTTCTAGCATCGGCGATTTTATCGATGTTTTCATGGCATGGTTGGTGGTCAAATCGTGCTGCAAAATCGACGGCGGTCTTCCTGCATCCATCCAATCTCGGATGTATTTCAACATTATAGTCGACTTTGCACTGGGCCTTGTGCCTTTCGTGGGCGACATGGTGGACGCCGTGTTCCGTGCCAACACGCGCAACGCATGGATCCTAGAGGAGTTTCTCATCAAGAAGGCCGAGGAGGAGGCGAAGCTCACCAAAACTGGTACCGGCGCTCCCGGAACCGTCGGGACTTATGGGCCGGCAAAATCTGCTACCGGCGGTCCCAGCAAGCCCACGAAGCCGAGCAGCGCACACATCACTCAAGACTCATATCATGTCGACCAGGAGGCTGCCTTTGCCGGAGGCTCTCGCAAGAAACCTGGCAAGAGATAATCTGCTGTTGACATCAGAAGGGAGAAGGCAGCAAAAAGTGCACACGCAAACGCGTAATAAGCACACACATCCGGGATACCAGTTTGTTTAAGAGTTATATGGAGGGTGAGTCGATTCGTGAAGAGATGCTCGGCGCGTTTTCTGTTTATTTACTTTTTTACTTTGGCTTTGCAAGCTACACATCATTCTACCTTTGCCGACACATATATTCTTGTCGCAAGACAAGTCAACAGTACATACATAGGAACATTTAAAACAAGATAATCCATTGCATACTCCGTACGAGTACGACGTATATAGTCAGCATTTGTAATAAGCAAATAGAGATGAACAATCGAATACCACAATGGCCCCATATTATCACAGCACCAATTGAGTCAGAATCGTACGAATTTTTGGGGCATTTAGCCTCAAGAATGTGCGTGAACGAAGTCTCGGCCGACGGATATTCGGAAAACCGGTACACAAGACAGCCGAAAAGCAGGCTTCATTGGCAGATGTTGGCAGCAGCCAAGAGCGTGACGACAGACGGGGAGATGGAGTGGCCAAAGATTAGATTAGATCAACGCAACCTCCTGCGCTATGCCGCTACATGCATTCTTCACCAAAAACGCGCCCAGCGCGTCAACTAGGCGTCTGCACTTCTGCACCCCAGGGCGCCCACCTTTTTTTGCGTGGCTAAGAAACATTTCCAGCTCCCGGGCTCCCTTAATGAGTTGGTAAAGTGCAGTTAAAGAGCTGATTCAGGCGATACGCGTCTCAATGGTCTCACTGGTCGCCTTTTTGTCAAACCTACATTCCCGCGTAAAGAGGTTTCGCCCTTGCATCCAACCTCTGCTCATTATCCTCGTACTCTACGAGTGCTTCTGGTCTGGCCTACCCATGTTCCCGATTTCGGAAGCGACAGCAACCTGCTCAGCTCGTGCTTGTACGTAACACATGCTCTTTGCCAAACCAAGTCAAGCCCATTCCTTGGTGATGTCCAGCCGCCTCCAAAGTGCTCCGAAGCTAACCCTTCCAACCGTGGTTGGTCAGTGGCGGGTGACAAAAAACGGATCCCCTGGTCTATTTACTCCGTACATCCACACTGATCGCAGCATCAGCCAGCCCGTGCTTTTGTGGTGTGCGCTCGTAATCCATCCGTGTGTATGGCCGGCCAATGAGTATGGTAAGATAGATGCCCAGAGAGCTCGTTCCAAATCTCGTTTGTCCCAGAGCTGCGAGTACGCACGAAAATCCTAGAAAATGCGAGAAATCAGCACGGCAAACTTTGCAGAGACACCTCAGGCGACTCAAAGGACCTCGAGACAGCGAGAGAGAGCTCAAGCCGCCGAAAGGGTAGGAAAAGTGGAATGCACAGTGGATGGGTGGCGGGGCGACTAGGGGCCAGCAAGGGTAGCTTTTCTCGTTAAGTAACGCTGCCGCGCAACGATACCTGGAGCGCGCTGCAGCACCGCCGCCGGGGTGCAGTATCTCTCGCCTACAGGGTACGCAAAACAGGCTCCGCTGTAAGACAGGGACAATGTGAGCCGTCGCGGGTCCGACAGCCCACGATGGAGAGAGGAGCGGAGAAAAATAAAGAGACGCGACCGACGCGTCTTCGCCGCTCACCTTTCGGCGCTAGGCCAACCATGTGACTTGGCGTCTGGCTGTCTACTTAAACGTCCCACGCCGACTCATATTTTTCTGGCTGCCCTCTGCCTCTGCTCGTTTCTTCTTGCTACACGCGTTCACCAAGCATCCTTTGCCATTTGATACCCATTCTTTGCCAATCCATTTGCCATCTTCGTGTCTTCTGCTACACTTCCGTCTCCTTTCAACCTCATTCATCTCTTTGTTCTCCCTACCCTGCAGACTTTTTCTCACAATGGCCACCAACGTGTCTCCCACCAAAGCTGTACGTCGCGTCTTGTCGCGTTCCCTTCGCCGCCCCCTCTCCCCTTCACTTAAAAGTCTTCTCTGTACAAGATGCTAACGCGTTGAATGTTCACAGGCGACCGCAGCCATTGAGTCCTTCCAGATTGACTCGCCCGTCAAGAAGCTAGACTTCAAGAAGGAAGAGCCTGTGAAGGAGGTCAAGGCGGTTGAGGCCAAGGTTGCCGTGGCTGCCACCATCAAGGAGGCTGAGGCCGACGAGCCCCTGCTGCAGGAGAACCCCCAGCGCTTCGTGCTGTTCCCCATCAAGTACCATGAGGTATGTCCAGTTCTGGGACGCGTCTCAACGCGTTGATCCACTTTCTCGACACGTTAATGGACTTATGTCCACTCGTGAACTTTGTATGGCTGACCATGGCTCTTTTTCTTTCTAGATCTGGCAGATGTACAAGAAGGCCGAGGCCTCGTTCTGGACTGCCGAGGAGATTGACCTGTCCAAGGATCTCCATGACTGGAACAACCGTATGAACGATGACGAGCGCTACTTCGTCTCCCACATCCTGGCGTTCTTTGCCGCCTCGGACGGCATTGTCAACGAGAACCTGGTCGAGCGCTTCAGTGGCGAGGTCCAAGTCCCTGAGGCCCGCTGCTTCTACGGCTTCCAGATCATGATGGAGAACATCCACTCGGAGACCTACTCCCTCCTCATTGACACCTACATCAAGGACCCTGCTGAGCGGACCCACCTGTTCAACGCCGTTGACACCAGTACGTTGCGTGATTCATCGTTTTCTAGCTAGTAGCAGACAATACTGACTCGAAACAGTTCCTTGCATCCGCAAGAAGGCCGATTGGGCTCTGCACTGGATCTCTGACAAGGAGTCCACCTTTGCTCAGCGCTTGGTCGCTTTCGCTGCTGTTGAGGGTATCTTCTTCAGTGGTGCCTTCTCGTCCATCTTCTGGCTGAAGAAGCGAGGCCTGATGCCCGGTCTGACCTTCTCCAACGAGCTGATCTCGCGTGACGAGGGTCTGCACACCGACTTCGCCTGCCTGCTGTTCTCGCACCTGAAGAACCGCCCTAGCAAGCAGGTCGTCGAGGACATCATTGTCGATGCCGTTCGCATCGAGCAAGAGTTCCTGACCGAGGCTCTGCCGTGCGCTCTGCTCGGCATGAACTCCACCCTCATGAAGCAGTACATTGAGTTCGTGGCTGACCGCCTGCTGGTGGCTCTCGGCAACGAGAAGGTCTTCCGCGTCACCAACCCCTTCGACTTCATGGAGAACATCTCCCTGGGCGGCAAGACCAACTTCTTCGAGAAGCGCGTCGGCGAGTACCAGAAGGCCGGTGTCATGGCCAGCACCAAGAAGGAGGATGGCCCTGTCGCTGAGAACGAGAATGGTGGTGACTTCTGTTTCGACGAGGACTTCTAAACAGCTCGCCCGCTGTTTTCTTTTTGTTTTTTTATCCTCCCCTTGCCCACCCTTTTGTACATACCTGACCACATACCCAAAGCGAAGGGTGGGCATTGAGGAGCATGTCTATGCTTTCCTTTGTTCTGGGTCGGTATTTTTTTCGGATTTTCTTTTTACGATATTGCCAGCTTGTCTAATGCGGGAAGGCTTGGCAATATGATGGCTCACGGGATCGGACGACGCCTTCCTTGCATGTATCACCACTCCATACAGGCATGCAGGCTCACGGGCTTGCCACATCTTCATTTTTTTTTTTTTGTTTTTTATAGCGGCGTTATGGGATGGCACGAGGAACGTTTTTTTATTTGTGCTATGCTACAATCTAGCATGGCTTGGGGTTGGGGAAAATGATAATCAATTTATGTACTACTACAATTACTAGATGTCCAAAATGGATGTATCCTATCATTTCATGTTTGCTGTGAAGTTCACGGATGTGTCTTAATGTCTTGGGTCGTGGCCTGGTATTCGCCATAAAACACAGAAACACAGATGGGGTGTGCCGTGATAGCTTAATGGATTGCTAAAGAGAAATAGTAAAACAACACAAAGGTCTAAAGCGCTTAGTATATCCCTTCCTTTCTTTTCTCCATCCCTGTTCCTAATTCCTCCTTATTACATCACCGCTTTCCCTTCTTCTTCTTTCCCTTGCCTCCTCCCGCTCCTGACTGCCCTTGTGGCTGCTGTGCTGGCGCTGATGGGGCAGCAGGCGTCGATGCTGCCGGTGCTGCTGCCGCGGCCACTTCTGTTGCCGCCTCGCCCATCGCCACATCCTCCGCTGCCTCCTCGGCCCTAGCAGCCAAGCCCGCCTGCCGCCGGCTCAGCTGACCCAGCAGCTGCACCAGGCGCGACACCTCGGCTGCCTTTGTCGTGGTATAGCGCAAGCACACGCCGCTAGCCGGATCGACGGCCTTGAGGACGAGCCGCGCGCGCGGGTTCTGGGAGGTCGTGCCGGCTGCAGCGGCGGCGGCAGCAGACTTGGCTGATGCTGCGTCGGGGAGAGATTCGCTGGCGTCTTTGCTCTTGCTCTTGCTCACGCGACGGGCTGGTTTCGGCTTCACTGAGTAGCGGCAGGTGATCTTGGTCTAGAAGGAGCGCAGGAGAGTCAGTATGGACGCTCTGTCACACCCGAAAAGAGAAGAAGATGATCTATTCGAGAAACTTGGCCGCATCAACAATGGGTGTCTCTCACAGTTTGAGGCCTCGCCTCGAGGAGAAGCGAGCACTGGTTCAGCCATTCCTGGCTAGTAGCGAAGGTGGCCATGTTTCTGGACTGTGTGTGGCACGAAATAAACGGGGTTCGAATCAAATAGCCGTTCTATCTGTACCAGGAGAGGGGGCGTGGAAACTACCCTTACTGCGCCAGGTTGTCTTGCGTCTGTGAACACGGTCGTTGATTTTTGTGCCCCGCTTCCGTATAGCACAAGCAACAATGTGGTTGTTACGGTCACGTGACAGTTATTGTGGTCGCCATCGTGTGATTGGTCATCGAATTATCTTTCGATACCGCCTCAACACTGGGGAACAGAGATGTGCCACAAACTTTACGTTCTACAAATAAGACATTCGTGAAAATTCTGTCAGTATTTGGATTTTATCATATTGCTAGTCCAGGATAAGAGTTCTTTGTTAGCGGAGCTGCCTGCGCTTATAGGAACCCAAGACAGATAATAAAATGGAGGAATAAATATCATTCATCGCTTGTGCTGTGTCATGTAAATGATAAGCTGTCATAACCGGGAAGCAAGTTCAGGCTCTTAGTTTGCTAGGTATCTGTAAACACAGCCAACGAGAGAGGTCCCCAGCTCCATCTTCCCACTACCTTAACCCTTAACGCCTTATGTCCATACACAACAGGCCTGTGATGGAGACCAGAAGACTTCTATTCCGGTTCAAAACTCGCATGTCTACAGATCCATGCCCTCAGTCGGCCATTTTTTTTGCGTAGCTAGAGGCTAACTAGCCGATTATAGCCGGTTGTCCATGTGTTAGGCGTACCGAACTCCGAGTCAGCTGACCTCTTTTTGTATTATTGTGATCCGTGTAGCAGGCTCGGGGGCGCCATGAGTATTGTGCTCTTTGACTCTTTTCCAGGCAGATACCTTTCAAGCGTTTGCATCTGGAAGCCAGAACACCAGTGCCTGATCTGCGGTGGCGAAGAAGTTGTACCGTGGGTTGAAGGCTAGGACAGCACCTTCGCGCTTGTCCTCGAGAACCATCATGGGAGCGAGCGTTTTCTTGCTGTCCACCGCTCCCATCGTGTCCCAAATAAGCACATTTTGCTTTGCGCCGCTGAGCACATAGCGGCCGTCCGGTGAGAAGCAGCAGTCGCCGCTGCCCTCTAGCCGCGACGGGTCCCCAGCGGCAATAGCGGCAGCGGGACTGGTACACTCGCCAGGAGCACCACGACGCGCAGACTCTTCGGTCTTGCGCAAAAAGGCTTTGAGCGAGCCGTCAAAGGCGTCGAGGAGGAAGTGGCCGGCGCCGCGGGTGCCGATGAGGATGTGTTTGCCGTCGTTGGAAAACTCGAGCTTGGTCCAGCCCTGCAACAGGTTGCGCTGGTCGACAGAGCTGCACTGTTCGACAACGTCGAAGATGGCAAAGGGCGGCTTGGTGTAGCTGCGGTGATCGTAGAGCAGGACACTGCCGCTGGCTGGGGAGCCGATGGCGAAGACATTGCCGGAGGGGTCCCAGGCTGAGAGGTAGGGTTTCGTCAGGTACAGCATGCCGGCCCACTGCTTGCTAGCAACATTCCACAGACGCACGGTGCCGTCTTGGCTGCACGAGATGAAGTTGTCGGTGCCCGGGTGCATCGAAATGGAGGTGACGGGGGCCTCGTGGCCCTCAAAGTAGCGGATGAAGGAGTTGTCGTGGGTGGCGAGGTAGCGGATGGCATCTGCGCATGCCCACAGCAGCGTCAGTATGTGTCAAAAGGATGGCACGATCGGTACGCGCAAGCGCTGCTCACCGTTTTGCTTCGTGCTGGCATAGACGATACTCGACGACCAGTGCGTGAACCGAGCCAGCTTGGCGCCGTACTTTTGGCTGATTAGCGACTTATCATGTTTGCCTTCCTTGACGTTGTAGATCTGGATGGTCTCGTCACTCTCCGAGGTCATGCAGAGCTCGCCAGGGTCGTCGAAGTCGATGGAGAGAATGTGCGTTGGCTTCTTGTCCTTGCCTGTGCGGGCGAACAGTTTTGTTGGGCGAAAGCTCGCGACGATCGCGTTGAGCTCGGTGGCCGATTCGCGCAGCACGCGCGATGCATTGCCAGACGGTGCGCCGCCGTGGCCGAGAGACTTGGACACCGGTGTGTCAATGTCCATGGGGACGGCCGGCATGGTGTCGTGTGAGAGAGGGAGCGGATTGCGCCAGCGCGATCCCTCGCGGTGAGCACAACGCCTGGTTCTTGGATTTCAAACAGGACCACGAGCACCGCATCAATTCACCGATTAACAGAAAGCGGCGCCACAGGGCGAGTGGGTGCAGAAATCGAAAGACGCGTGAGGGAGAAGCCGGGGTCGTGGGCGACAAGCTGGCACTGAGCAGGGTGAGGCTCGGTGGAAATAAGCTTTCAGCTCGCGATAGCTGATAAAGAAGACTGGCCACCAAACAGCTGCGCGACCACACACCCACACAGTGAGATTTGGCTCAGTGAGCGCGACAATTTTTTTTTCGGGGCGAAGAGGTGCCCTAGAGGCCGGCTATAAGTAAGATACGGAGTACAATACTGCATGCTGCGTATAGGCTCGCTAGGCCGTAAGCGTGTGTAGCGAGCACCCCCACTAACTAGCTCTCCTACTGGCGCTGTAATGCTCCGACTATCGCTGGCTACCAGGGCCACGGGCTGTCGGCAACTTGGGGGGGGGAATGGCGAGCGCGGTGCGTACTCCGTATTAAAATGCTAGCAATTGGTCTAATTTCGCATGGAAAAAAACCGACTGCGACAAGATCTCACAACGTGCACACCGGACTAGGCGGCGTGGCGACGGTAAGCTTATTGCAAGTCGTCGACGGTATTTATTTCGACTGGTAGACGTCAATCGTCTTTGCAGCAAAAGGTCGAGCGCTTTGGACCTAGACAGCATCTCACAGCCACCGAAACGGCCGCTTCGGGAGTCGCAGCACAAGACGGCTTTGATTTTGTGAAGCCGAAGCCGAAGCCGACGCCGAAGCCGGTCCTGCCATTGCGTGTGCAGCCCTCGCCATGTCGACCACAGTTGGGTACGCCAGCCTTCCGCCGTCCCTGTTTCTCTGCTTCTCTGCATGTCTATTTCTCAGCTTCATGTCTAACATCCTAGTGCCTTCATTGCCGGCGGCATTGCCGCATGCGGCGCCGTAACGGCCACACATCCGTTCGAGACGGTCAAGATCCGCATGCAGCTGCAGGGCGAGCTACAGTCCAAGGGCCACCAGCCACACCACTACCGCGGGCCCTTCCACGGCGTGTCAGTGATCCTGCGCAACGAAGGCCTTGGCGGCCTGTACCGCGGTATTGGCTGTGCCTACATCTACCAGGTGCTCCTCAACGGCTGCCGTCTCGGCTTCTACGAGCCCATGCGCACCACTCTGACCGGCCTGCTCTACCGGAACGATGCCGTCCAGAGCCTGCCCATCAACATGTTCTGCGGTGCTACCTCCGGCATCATCGGCGCCGCGGCTGGCAGTCCCTTCTTTCTCGTCAAGACCCGCCTCCAGAGCTTTTCACCCTTCTTGCCCGTCGGCACCCAGCACGAGTACCGCAACGCGTGGCACGGCCTGCGCCAGATCTACAGCGGCGAGGGCTTCCGCGGCCTCTACCGCGGCGTCGATGCGGCCATGATCCGCACCGGTTTCGGCAGCTCCGTCCAGCTGCCCACATACTTCTTTGCCAAGCGTCGCCTCGTGCGCCATCTCGGCATGGAGGAGGGCCCGGCACTGCACCTGGCTAGCAGTGCTTGCAGTGGCTTCGTGGTCTGTATTTTCATGCATCCGCCAGGTACGTTCCCCTATTGCCATCCTCTCGATGCCTGCGTTCTATATGCTAACCCAATAGACACCATCATGTCCCGCATGTACAACCAGAACGGCAACCTGTACAGCGGCGTGTTCGACTGTCTGGCCAAGACCATTCGCACTGAAGGCGTGCTGGCCATCTACAAGGGCTTCCTACCGCACTTGGCCCGGATATTACCGCACACCATTCTGACGCTGTCGTTTGCCGAGCAGACGAACAAATGGATGCGCAAGCTCGAGAAAAAGATCCTGCCTAAGACGGAACTGAAAAGCGAATAACCAGGCGCGGTGTGCGGGACGGCGCTAGGATAAGTTCCTTTTTTTTGGGGTGTCATTTGGAATGGAAAAGAAAAAGCTGGGTAGGGTTGGCAGTTGGGCTTACCGCATCTACCCTGGTGTCAGGTTCTCAGCTGGTTGTCGGGAGAAATAGGCAACAGAGACAGCAGAGAAAAAGCGGTACACGTCAAGATGCTGCATGTTTGGCTAGTGTTTGTGTGAACATGTGTGCTTAGTTGTTCTACACTATAGATATAGAGGAGGAAGAGCTGAAAGAACTTATATGCAAACTCGATGCAAATATGAAAAACCACCGCGCCACCTAGCTTGTCCTACTCCTGCTGATCTATCCGTACACCGACCGCTCACATCCGTAACAAAGTCTCCGCCGCCCGCTTGGCCGTGTCCGGTGATGTGACTCGCCATCTGCTCCGTCGTCCGTATCTCCAATCTCACCTCTCCAGCGCTCGTTGCCTGCATCGTCCAGTGGCATGCTACATATCCCGCATGCCCCGATGCTCGTGGCCATGTCTGTCGCCGCATCTGTGCTACTGTCCAGCGCTACGCTGCTGAGCCCCTGGCTTAGATGGTCTTCCTCCTCGTGCTTGTCCAGTCCATGCCTCTCTAGTTTGGCTGTCGTCCGCACCACATTTGCTACTACTGAAGGGTAGTTCTCCTCCACCTCGGCAAAGTACCGGATCATGACCTCCTCAATGCTCAGATTCTTGTGCGAGACAACAGCCGGCTCGGACGACGATAGCGATGCTAGGTCTGCGATGAGATCTCCGAGAGGCGGCGTTGTCAGCACTCCGTACGTTACCAGCTCTTTGCGGAATAGTTCCCGCACCGGATAGTACAGGGAAACTGAAGGGTTTGCGGCGATCGAGCTGGTGCTGCTGCTGCTGCTGCCGGGCACAGTGATCGGCCCGTCGTTGATTTGCCAAGGCAGCGAGAAGCCGCGGCCCTTGGCCGTCTCGGTCAGCGTGCGCTCTGCCAGTGCGGTGGTGCTGCAGCCAAGCAGCAGGGCGTCGTATGTGCTCGCGGCATCGGCTGCGCGGGCCACCAGCAGCTGCCGCACAAAGAGGTCCATCATGTCGCGGCGCGAGGTGGCCGACGGCAGTCCTTCCAGCACATTTCGTAAGTCGGCAGCGGTGGAGGCACTCGGAGTTGTGCCTGGCATCAACAGCGACCAATCCACGCTCGGGAGGGCCATCACGGCGGTGAGAGGCACGCATTCAAACGTGAAGCGTGGGTACCTCTCGCGCCAGCGGTCGAGCAGGTTGTGAGCGGCTGGCGAAGCATTATCATCTTCCAAGGATGTGTCGATGTGGAGGACGTGCACCTGGAACGCGGGATCGCGGTTCTTGGCCACTTGGCCGGCGATGATCTGCCCACAGATGTCCACAAGAGCTGCCGACGATGGGCCAAAAGACAGACCGATAAGAAACGTCTTGCTGCTAGAGTTCACGTTCCCAGCAGGCCGAGACACTGGCGCTTCACGAGGGGCCCTGGTCTCGCGGCTCAAGACCTCCAACCGCTTGACGGCCTTCGTGGTCACGAAGCGGCAGTAGCATTCACTAGGTGGCCGTCAGTACAGGCACATACCGGACGATCCGTATCGGATATTCTGCTGTTCTTCTGACCTGCACAAATGCTCTATGCGGATAGCATGAGTGGCATCCCGGTCTTTGCACCGTCGGCACCGTTTTGATGGCCCCGCTTGGGTCATCGTGTTTTTTTGCACTTCCTTCAAAGAAGCAAAGGTGCGGCTGTTTGGGCGGCAGCTGTGGGTGGTTCTGCTTCAGAGGGGGTAATCAGGCAATCCTTCGTAAAGTAAGAAATACCAACCTGCAGCAGTTCTTTTTAATGCCATTTATTTTCTTGCCTTGGACATGTCGTTCGTGCTATTTGATTTTTGATCTGCCCAATCGGGACGGTTATCACCATCGTTCTATCACGTGACTGCGCCGCCACCCGCGTCATCCTGCAGCTCACCTTGCTATCTCTGCAAAGGAATAAGCAATATGAGACGTCATTGCTTTTTACTCTCTCTTTTTATGGAAAATAAGTAGCTACGAGTATGTGTCGGGCTGTGAGAAAAGCCCAATGCCCGCCGATAAGCCTGTCGCCAGACGAGCCATCCAGGATCGAGAGAGAGCCCCTAGACGACATTGGTATATGCNNGCATATACCAATGTCGTCTAGGCCCCTCACAAAGTCATACAAGCCCTCCGCCATTACGTGGCACACACCTCAGCGCCGACCAGCTCTCACCTTACGATTCGACGAGGTTTGTTCCTATCTTCCGAATGGTGGTCGGGCTGCCTCCTTCCCCAACCAAAATTCAGGAACCAAGGCCCAAGACCCACGACTGGCGACGTGTCTCGCAGAGCACATCTCAACGGGCCAGTGTGGCAGTGTTCGCAGCAGTAGGAGCTTCCAGACAGCAACAAGCCGGTATCTCCACTTCCGCGCTCTGCATCGAAACGCGTATTGTTGTGAACCCAATGCCACACCATAGCAGAAGCAGGTGCCATGGTAAGTGTACACCTATGTACGACAGGACCAAAACTGGCTTACCCTCATCCGATGGTGGGTGGCACAGCCACGCGACAATCCGGCCAGGACAAGCGATGGGAGACTGGAGGAGGGAGCTGGCACGCTGAAACCACAGACCGCTAGAAACACGCTAATCAGCCCTGTGTCCACTGCTGTGTCTGATGACAGAACCTGCCAGAGCCTCTCGTTTGGCGCTGGCGCTGGGCCGACGTGGCCTGGCCACTGCCAGTATTAGCGTCAAAACCCACTATACTCTCCACCTTCTGGCGCTGGAGCTGCTCCTTTTAGTGACCTGGCAAGGCCTTGCGTCAGCCACTGCGTGAAAGCGCGGATGGGCCGGGGTTACGCCTTTGTCCAGCAGTGGCAACAGTGTCTAAAACTACGGCATTACTCGTATACGGAACAGGCGACGAATATACATCTATGTAGAGGCGATTCTACTTCTCGGCTTCGTTCAACCAAGCTCGGTCCGGTTCTGTTGGGGCATCAGGACAGCACCTTATGTCTTTATGTATATGTAGTGCTGCCGTTTTGTTGCTCCCTTTTTTGCAGTCCCTATTTTTCATCTTCTCCCCCTTCTCCTTCGTCTCATTCGCCCTTTTTTACGCTTCGCCTCCCCGATTTTCCCAAACACCTTTTTTTTACTCCCCGACCCTTCTCGACCTCGCCTAGGTTTATGCTTCTTTGACCCGCTGGTGATCTGCTGCCTGCGCGCAGGCGTACGCTTCAGAACTGTTTGGCCTTGCTCACCCCGTATCTAGGTGGCCGCTGATTGCTCTGTCTCTTCTACTGTGTTGCCTCCTGTAGTCACCTACTATACAGGGGCACACCCAATTATACCACTGTTCTACAACGGGTGCCTCAAGGCAACGGCAGAAGGCGACACGTCTCCACTTTTCCCGGGTCAGGCACCCCATCGTCACTCCCCATATTAAAACCGTGGTGGTCCGAGGCCAGAGAGCCAATTGCAAGCGTTCACAGCCATCGCATTTCTTGGGTGCAAGGGCCCAATAATATCAGCCTCTCTATTATTTTGTACCTTTTTTTTTTCCCACCTCAGCCGTTTGCCCAATTGTCGAGTATTTTGGTGTTGTTTTGGTTCCTGTTTTCATACTGGCTGTGCATTGCTCTTGGCAGCCTTCTCGGTCGCTTTCTGCCTTTTTCCCTCCTCCTACGGCATTGCTTTGCGATTCATCTACACAAACGGCTGGTCCATACGACGCTCTCCAACTAGCTACTGTTCAACGGCTTGTCAGACTTTCGCATTCTCCCCCTCATTACTGCTGTGCGTGCGCACCCTAGATTTGCGCCTTTTTTTCTGGGCGCGGGATGCGTGGGATGTGTTGTTTGCGCAGCACTTTCTCATATATTTCGAATCCCCCCTCTTCTCTTCGCTTTGATTATTGCGACAACCACGATACTCGGCTCCCAGAGAGCACGCGTGACGCCTCTTTACAGCGCTCCTAAGATTTCTCTGTTGTCATGGTCGAGAAACACCATCTGCCGTTTTCCACGGCACCTGCTGCCAAGTTTCCGCCTGCGGCTGTAGCAAACCCCATTGCGCACCCCGCAGAATTGGGCACGCGCCTGCGCAACCAGCTCATAATAGACTATGTGTCGCCGGTGAACCAGAATGGATCCTTTGAGTTTGATCGTGTGATCAAGAGCGGCTATGTGCAAAAGCGCACACAAAAAACGAGGGTACGTGAGACCAGACGTCCTAGAACCGTCGTGCGAGTGGACGAGCTTTTGGGCTAATCTTTGGGGGGCGCTGCTCCTTGGCGAACAGACCTGGAGGACCATATATCTAGTCCTTCGTCCGAATACACTCTCCATCTACAAGTCTGACAAGGAAGACAAGCTGCGCCACAAGATCTTCCTCTCCGAGCTGACCGCCGTCACCTTCCTCAAGGACCCCAAGCAGAAACGCCAGAACGTTTTCGGCCTTTTCTCGTCGTCGCGCAACTTTCATTTCCAGGCCAACTCGGCCGTCGACGCTCAAGAATGGGTGGATTTCATCCGCCGAGAAGCACGGATCGAGGAGGAAGAGGAGGAGATGTTTCTTTCCAGCCCCGTGGTTCGCCGCGCCTCTTACGGGTTCGGGGGCCTACCACATGGAGATGGTCCGAGTGGTATTGGTGGCGCCGACACTACTGCAGTGCCCCGGCACACCCCGCATGACCAGCTCTTGTCCAGCTCGCCAGAGTCACACCTACAACCACCGCGGCGCCCCTCACACCAAAACCAGGGCCACGCATCCCACGCCGAATCCTCAGGGTGGTCTGGGAACGAGCTGGTGTCCGACTTTTCTGACGCCGATATGCAAAACCGTGCTCCAGGAGCCATGTCGTCAGAGAGCATTGGGCTGCAGCTGTCGGGTACCACACCGGCTGTGCTCATTCCTGGTGGCGGCGGGCCGCGAGCCAGCGCGGGCCAGCAGAATGCCAGCTTCGGGCACGGGGGCAGCAGTGGCGGCAGTGGTGGTGCTGTCTTCGAGACAGACCCGGACCGCGTTGTCTGGCAGGGCTGGCTTTGGTTCATGCGGAGCAACGGCGGCGTCCGGCAGTGGAAAGACTCGTGGGCCGTGCTGCGGCCGCGGAATCTGATTCTGTACAAGGACGAGTCGGAGTATGCGGCCCAGTTCATTGTGCCGCTGTCGTCGATTGTCAACGTGGTCGAGCGCGATCCGTTCAGCCGCACCAAGAAGCATTGCATGCAGGTCATCACCGAGGAAAAGAGCTACCGCTTTTCCGCCCACAATGAGGAGGCGCTGCTGCAGTGCCTCGGTGCCTTCAAGAGCCTGTTCACCAAACGCAAGGAGCTAGAGAGTCGAGCGGCACAGGCTTCGGCTGCGTCACCGGACAGTTCCGGTGCACCAAACGCTGATGTAGCGTCCGTCAATCTGTCGCATTTTGCGTCTCCAGCAGCGACGGCGTCCTTTACGGTGCCGGTCATGACGAGGTAGCCAAGCCTCAACCAGCGTTCTTCACCCGTGTTGCGAGTGTTTGGGCATTAAGGTGTCTTTCGCATCTGATGATAGTCTGGTTATCTAGCGCTACAAGTGCTGGCAGACAAATGGTGGTGTGCGAGGCAATGCCAAAGATGAGGGCATGTGCTTCATGAAGACCCTCACGCTTTATGTGTCCAAAATGGGGATAGGAAGAGTTTTGCATAACGATGATGAACAAGGCTTAGGCTATTAGAGGAGGCAAAATCTAGCTGTAGCCAATAATGATAATGACATATATTTCATGCCATACTTTATGCTGTTTATTCGCCATTTGGCATTTTCAGATCGGCCAGCATCAAGCTAGAATATCGGCAGAGAAACAAGCGGTGCCATTCTTATCAGCAACGAGCCTGATGCTCCTGTTACCATCATCCGTGGCTTCCACCTTTGCTGTCGCAATGCTGTACTGCTCCCCTGTGTAAATTGGATGCAGTGCCCTATAGCTAATTTCGCTAGGCAGTGAAGACTCTCCACCCCCGTGGATATCTCTCCAGTAGTCCAGCATGTTGATCAGATTCAATGGGCCATGGACGACTTCGCCCGGGTGGCCCTCGACAGTTCTCGCCCAACGCTCATTGTAGTGAATCAGGTGTCCGTTGAACGTGAGCGCCGAAAAGCGGAAAAGCGCCACGGGGGACCAGTAAAATGTGCGAGACACATATCCTAGTATGGTGCTTAGTGGAGACATAATAGGATACAGTGAAGGCAGTCAACTTACCGCTTTCTGTTGTCGGCCCTTCTTGGACAGTGGACGGGCCTTGAATCGGTTTTACTCGAGGCTTTGGCTCTGCCTGGGACCCTGAGACAAGCTCTGGCCGGAATACCCATGATCTAGCTTTGTGAGCTTCAACACATTCGTCCTTTGTAAGGATGCGCAGTCTTACCTCTCATCGCTCAGACACAGACCGTTGGGCCCCCAGTATTCCTTCTCTACGTTGACAAGAACCATCTCGCCGGCACTTCTGCTCTTTTTGGGTGTCGCTGCGACCAGCCTCGTACGCTCCTCGATCTCGTCCCCGATCCTCAGAAGACTGCCATTGTCTTTGGCAGCAGCCGGCCATGTCATTCGCCCACCTGCCCACATGCGCCTTGTAAATGGTGACGGCGCATTAAAAGTGCGATCCGTCCCGTCAGGTCCCAATTCGGATTCCACGCCGTTCGGTGTAAAGTACACCAGATGCCAGCCTGGAGGCACCGGCGTACCCGTTGGTGGTGGTTTCTCAGACACATCCACACCGCCAATGTGGTGTCGTCCCAGCGTGAGCGACAATTTTTGCAATTGGTTAGCATCAAACACTTGCCTGCGGGTGATTGTCCTGCCACTAAAGTCATGAAGAAGCTTTTGGGCCGCCTCGCTTGCTGTGCTAGATGAGGGGGAAGACAGATGTCTGCAGGTTGTGTAGTAGAGGCATGGCCTCAGACGCAGAGCAGGGCGGACGACGGTCTTCATAGCAACCGGAGGGGCCATTGAGCTTGCACTATAATTGTATGTACCACTGCGGTAATGTTGCTATTAAAGCAGGATGGTACTTGTGATGTGCGAGTTACGCGGTGCTCTCTGCTTTAGATCAGAGTCTTTAGTAATTTTGTGGAGTAAGGTCCGTCGTCGCCGCTGAGTCACGGAACAGACGCTTCGGATGCTGCTCGCGACGGCTTCTGGCGTTGCCGTAGTCGTCCTGTATCTATACCTTCAAGTCACAATTTCTATGATTTATTGCAATCATCAGTCGTAGCCAATGTAATAGGGGTTTTCAAGCTGTTACGTTAAACAAGATCATTTGTATTTTGCTGTCGGCGTTGTTGACTTTGCTGCCAACTTAAAAGAACAAATTGTAACATGTCGATTTTTTTCGAGGAACAAATGAACGAAGCCAATTATATCTTTGGTGATCCGATAAAACTTTCTTGTCCGTTTAATAGGCCTGAATAGCTAGCCCTCTAATATTCAATTGAAACAGAGCAGGAGGCCATACTGCAATACTCCCAACACTGCAAAATATATTAGAAACCTTGAATATACCCCAATACCTGATCTTATGGCATCCAAGCCTCTCTACGAAGATGGGCTACCGTAGGAAAGAAAAAGGCTTGGTGATTTTCGCCGTACTTCCTCGACTGAGAAGGTAGCACTTGTGGACAAGCTGCCACCTTCCCACCTTGATTAGGCCGGGATTAGTAGTCCGTAGGATGACCGTCTCCTCTTTTCGTTATGTGCCTTACATACAAGTAGTTGTACGACGTACATACAAAGTTGGCACTTCCCAGCTTTTTTCTCCGTTTGGGATTCCTAGCACTCTCCACATTTCGATGATCTGGTGAAGCGAAATTAAGTATGCTTTAGTGCCCGTTAATAGGCCGCAAGGGGGTATCCGTGAGGGAAGGCTTAAGCCTCAGTGGAGAGGCAGCCAGCAATGGTGCTTTTTATGAAATCCGACCCAGGCCATTCCTAGTAGTTATTTCAGCGTACTCGGACACAAATGGAACCCAAATTGGAAACAGGCCAATCACACCCACCGATTTCTGTTGCTTGCTGCTCCCTTGCACGTGTGCCATTCATGTGGCTAATAGTGCTGTTTGAATTGTCTCCCACCCCTCCCTCACCCTCCATATTTCGAAGTGCCTAAGTGAAGTTGAGAGTTTGTAGGAGGCAAAGAGTTGGTTCTTTCAGTCAAGGCTTTTGACTTTGACTTTATCCTGATACTTGCTTCTTTCAATTTCGGTGACCAGGAGAAACACAACCTCGATTATCATATGTATGTGGCGCTCAGTAACATATCAAGCCTCCCATATCTTCTTTCCAAGGATCCGTTCTATATCCATGGGGTCTCACTTCTTGGCCTGTAGACTGCAAATATGTTTAGGGGTTTTAGACACCCAACCCTTTCCCCCCGGTCAGGCAGTTCACATAAGTACCCAGTCCCCCGACCTCACTTATCGATACGATCCTACAGAATCGACTTCCTATATTTTATATGTAAAAGATGCGTTTTACTCTCTTGGCCATGGGCACCAATTTATAACAAGCCTTGATATCTGCTTAACTTATTGCTTTGCTTTTGAGACTTGGTTCTTTGAATATAGATATTTTCGTTTGGGCTAGTTTGGTTATTTCTACCGCAGGTGTTCCTATCTTTCAACATGAAGATATTCCCGCTCCTTCTAAGTGTCCTTAACCTAGATATTCTGGCCGGTGGCCAGAACCTTCCGTTTCATACATCCAGCCGCTGGGTTCTAGACGCTAACAACCAGCGTGTCAAGTTCCGCTGCATCAACTGGGCTGGCCACATGGAGGTCAACCTACCAGAGGGCCTACACAAGCAATCCATACCCTTTCTAGCCGACTGGATCAAGGCACAGGGATTCAACTGCATTCGTCTGACGTACTCTATTGACCACCGCCCTCAACCCGAACGTCCTCATATCGGACACATTCAAAAATGCCGCGGCCGCGGCCGGTGTCTCGGCCGCCAACATGAATGAGCTATACCGGGCCGCAGTGGTGGCTAACCCGTCTTTGGGTGACCCGACGACGACGACCGGTGATGTTTTCGGGGCCGTGATCGATGCTCTTTGGGCCCGTGGCATTTTCACCATCCTCGACAACCACGTAAGCAAGGCCAGCTGGTGCTGTGACCTCACGGACGGCAACGGCTGGTGGGATTCGGCTTTCGGCTACCTCTCCACCAACTCGCGCTTTTTCCATACTTCTGACTGGCTCAGTGGCCTGCAAGCCATGGCCTGCTGGGCTGCGCAGGGTCACCCGGGCGTGGTCGCCATGTCCCTACGCAACGAACTTCGGCAGGTGCTGCTACAGGACACCCCAAGCAGCCACAGCGACTGGTACGACCTCGTGCGCCAGGCTGGTGCGCTCGTGGCGGCCGTCCATCCGACAGCACTGATTATTGTTGGCGGCGTGAGCTCTGCCACCGATCTGTCGCGGGTTCGATCGCATCCCCTCGACATCAGCGCCTGGGCAGGCCGGCATGTTTGGGAATGGCACTCGTACTCGTTTACGGTGACTTTCCCGCGCGTTCTTCCCTGCGCGATGCTCCGCGATCTCTACGGCTTCTTAAATGGCTTTGTTCTGAAACAGAACGAGGTGTATACGGGTCCCTTGCTGCTGTCTGAGTTTGGCGTCGACCAGACGGGCGGCAGCAACGATGACAGCACGGGTGGATTGTCCTCTGCCGACAACGACTACTTGTCTTGCCTGACTGGCTACCTGGAGAGCAATGACGGCGACTGGGCCGTATGGGCACTCCAGGGCAGCTACTATGTGCGTGGTGGGCAGATAGACTACAACGAAACCTGGGGCTTGCTGGACTTTGACTGGAAAACACTTCGGAACCCAAGGTTTCCTTCGCTTCTTGGTGGTATATGGAACATGACGCAAGGACCATGAAGGGAAGAACCAATCCCTGTCTTGATATGGCACTGAGGCTAGGTGCCTTTACTATTCTCTTGCGTAGTTAGGCTTGTGTTGTTTTGGATCGCACTTTCTTTTGCCTGGTTGCATTTTTTGTTAGATCCGCACATCAATGATAGTGTGTAAATAAGTTAGAACCTACCGTCTATAGCTGCTATGTTGTCCACAAGTTGGGGAACCTGCAAAGAAATGTATATCAAATCAGGTGTCATGGGCATCGATTCGAATATCCGCTGTTGTCTATTTTGTACCCAATTTGAGACTTCGGTGGTCCACACAAATAATCATTCATGGGCCAGACTGAAATCAGCTCTACCATCGAGTATCCCCATATAGCAAGAACATTAAATAGAGGTATAATCAACTCCTTAAACTTGAAACAAAATCCATAAGCCGACCTGTGTTTACCCCAAACACAGCCTTGCGCGCCCTCCTTCCTGAATGCCAAGTATCTCTCATGTCACATTTCAAAATAACTATCGATGTCTATGGAATCCGTTCCACCCATATAAAGTTCGTCGAAATTAGTGAGCTGGTCTGCCCCGAGTGGGTCGGCATCGTCATCAATAATAGTAAACAGGTCATCGCCGTTGTCAGTGGTGTCGACTTGGCCACTGGTTTGCGTGTCCTGGGGTTGTGTTTGCCCTTGGCCTTGGTCCTGTGCTGCTTGAGCTTGTGTGGTTGCGTTATCAGTGGCGGGGGCAAATGCAGTGTCTAGCATGAGGTTCTGAGCTGCATCTGCGGCATACTTTTCGACATCAAATTCAGAATCGTCCATCGGTGCTGGCTGGGCTATTTGTTGCATAGTAGATTTTAGTTGAGGCGGTGGTGGAGGATTTGCCACACCTTGTGGTTGTGATTGTGGTTGTGGCTTTGCTCGTGGCTGTGCAGCCGGTTTCTGTGAGACATCATCGGCAGAAGGAACAAGAGTGAACTGCATATCCGTGAACCCAAGATTGGCACTGCCTGGTTCATCCGTTGGTGACGGCCCCGTCAAATCAAAGATATCGTCCATGGAAATATCATTATTGTTGCTAGTCCCACCTGGTAGAGACATAGGGACCATAGGTGCGGTGGTTGCTACTGTAGTTTTCGTTGCAGTTGGCGCCGCAACTGGCGTTGCTTTGGCTACTGGGGGCGTGGGAGCTTGAGCGACAGGAGGAGGAACTGATACCGGAACTTTCGTTGCCACCTGCGATCTAGCTGCTGCTGCCGCCGCGTTGCGCTGTGCTTTTGCGAGTGCCGCGTTTCTGGCAGCGGGAGATGCCGTGGCTGCTTTTGTAAGCACAGGGGAAGTCCCAGCAGACGAAGAAGACGAAGAGGCCAGTGATATAGCTTTGCCAGAACCACTCGTAGTAGCTGCACCGGGAGTTGGTGTCGGGGGCCGCGACGTCGACAACTTGGTGACAACGGGAGAGGCAGTAGACGACTTGACCAAGACAGGGGACGGTACTCGGCCGGCTGCTGGTGATACCATGGATCTAGACACAACTGGAGAAGGTACCTTTGGCACATTGGGTGACGCGGATATCTTGGCTCCCAATTTATTTGTGCCTCCTGGTGGTGTAGGGGCCCCCTTGGCCATCCGCTGTGGGGAGCGTGTAAGTTCCGGGCTTTCTCTCTTAATGACCGGAGACTTGACAGCCTGGGCGGTTGGCGGTGGGGGGGGAGCAGAAGCCACTGGCGAATCTACTTCCATGTTCGGGAATGGTGCCATGGCAGACTGACTCGCGATGTTCGTAGTGATCGGTTCTGTCTTGGACTTTGTAGGAGCAGTAATGGTGGCGGGTATAGGCACCGGTGTCGCGCTCGCTGGTAAGCTTGGTGGCTCTTCAGTGTCGATATCCATAGGTGCGGGCGGTGCCTGGTTGACTGGGCTGGGAGCTACTGGCGCTTTTTGGGGTGTGTCTGTGTTCGCTGCGGAAGCTGCAGATTTTCGTGCTCGTAGCAGATCGAGGTCGCGTTGCAGGACCGCTTTGGCGCGAAGCTGTGCGGAAATTCATGTCAGAACTGTGGCTCTCCTCTGTTTACTTTCTAGGATCGAAATGCACGTACGATATCATGCTCTAAGGAATCCAGTGCTGCGTTGAGGAAGTTGTTTGCATCTTGGATCTTGTTCGAGTTTTCAAAAGTCGTCTTGCGGCCTTCTTTCACCTGAGCTCGAAGAGCCTTCCCTGTATGAACGAGCTGACAAAACAGGTCAGATTATACTCCATAGAATGAAAGTGACAAAAATCCCAAGCAGTGGGGAGTCTCGGAAACGTACCACGTCGTTGACGATCTGCTCGAGTTGGTCGAGCGACTTCGGATTCGCCATTTTGGACAAGGGGAATTTTGTCGTGATGTGATGGGTGTGAAAGCGCACGCTCACTTCTAGAGCGGCTGAGAGGGTACCTCTATATCAATAGCATCCGCAGAAATACTATCGAGGCTTCTAGCCGTGTAGCATGGCCAATCGGGGGAATGCAGAGTTGAGTTTGGGTTCTCATTTGTGAGGGTGGGCAGTGATGCACGTTGTGGATGCCATTAGAGCTGAATAGGCCCCCACTGCGGTCTGTGCTTTAGGAAACATGTCCACGTGACCTGCTGGTGTTGTCTTGGTGAGTTTGGCCACTAAATGCCCAACAGTGTCTCAACAACGAAGATGCTATCGATTATCCGAGATGTCTTCCGGGCTTTGCTCCGCATATTTCCTCCGAAGGGGAACCCACTGTATTGCTCGTCTCACGTCTATATACTTCGTACATGCGCACAAACACGGAAAAGGGCGACCGGGGTGGTTTGGGCAAAACAGAGAAGTGTGTGGGTCAGTTTTTTGGGGGCTGGGAACAAGTAACTATGAGGACTTACGGAGTACCTCACGACAGACTACGGATTATGACTACAAGATAGTAGTGCCCGTTGGATGGACAGAAAGATAGCGACAGCGTTCCAGCAGGCAAGAGGAAAGGCCGGTCAGAGACGGGGGGAGGGTGGTTGGTCGTTCAACGGTCGGGTCCAGAGGGACACAGCCAATCACAGTCGACGTTGGTGAGAGAGTGGGTCTTTTAGCTGCTCTCGGCCAATGAAAGTGATTCTCCCGCCAAGGCTCTCCGCCAGAAAAGGCCAATCGCACAGCAAAAGCAAGCATGGCGTGCCGGGCAAGCTCCCGCTTTTGCCCTCTACTGCCTACCTGCCTATTTGTCTGCCTACGAGTACCTACTTGTCCACCAGTCAACCACAATCACATTGCTCACCCCACGGACGCAATCATGTGTTGCTGACATAGCGTATCCATCGCATCTACGACGTATAGCACTTGCGCTGTGTGACTGCCATGACGGGGACTTCTTCGGCTTGAGCTGGAGGTCTGTGGGCGGCTCCTTCCCTCGCATAGCTTGCCCACCTGCCATCCCAGCTGTCTCTTCAACGGCTCTCATGGCAGGCCCAGTGCCACTAACTCCACCGGCCCACCTAACCTCTGCATCCCCTCCTATCTCTTCCCCTAAATCGTGCTGCCACTGGCACTAACACCTCCGAGCACGCTAACTGTGGCCTCCCGCCCGCCATTCCCTCAACCGTTACTGCCAGCGAAATTAAAAAAAAAAATAAGAATAATAAGGGAAACACTCCTGCTCGGACACGTACCTTCTTCTCTTTAATGCGTATTTTGCTGTCTTCCCCTCTTCGGCTTCCCCTGGAACCTCCTCTGGTCTGATGCTGCGCTCTTTCTCATCCCCTCTCTTATAAGCATTTTTTTCTTATAGGAAAATTCTTTTTCTTGTCCTTCTCCACCCGCTTTCTTGTCCTTCACCTCCCTCCACCTCTTCAGCAAGCATTATTCTGTCATCCTCTTGTTCGTTCCCCCGGGGCAGTTCTTTCGGTTTCCTTTTTAGCGGATCGTTTGCTTCTTTCTCCTCGCCCCGTCCCCCCGTCACGCTCAGTCCTTTCCCAATAACCTCCTCTTCTTTTTTTTCCTACTTCTTCTTCTTTTTATTGCAAGGTGTCTCCTTTGTGTTTCCTTCTCCCTGTCACAAGTTTCTGTCATCCTTGTCGTCGCCTCTTTTCTTCTTCGTTTTGTCCCTAGATTCTTATCTTCGCCTATCCTTGCTCAGCTCGCCGATTCCCTCGCGCCTCCACTATTTGCTGCTCGTCCGGTTTCTCTGGCTCTTCGCGTGTCCCGTCTTCCTCCTCCTCGTCAGATACCCTTTCTGTTCTGTCTGCGCCGCGCCTCACTTCACGCCTCTTCTCTCTTCGGTCACATTACCTATTACTGCTTCGTAGGCGTCGGCGTTCCCCTTCTCCGCAGGTCTTGTGGTCGTGATACAATCTCCCCGGATTTATTTGTCTGCCTGCCAGTTATCTCGCGGTTACCCTCGAATATCTATTCGCAACTTACAACGCTCTGTCCCCTCCGCAATCCGTTCCATCGCCATCTGAATATTTCCGAGTTCTACAAAGTGTAAGTCACTTCTCCACCCATAGTTGCTGGCAACTGGCATTTGGCTCCTAAGCACCAGTCTTGATCATCCTCGCTTCGCGCCATATTTCCTCAAGATTCCTATCACTTTTTCACACCTTTTATGACCGCTCGAGGCTTCCCATATGTGCTGCCAGCAAGCGGGCCTATGACCTATCATTCTAACGCTTTCGTGAAGTTATTCAGATCATTCTTTGCTTTGGCCACCTATCGCTCAAGCTTTGATCTTTCGTCATTGCACCTGTTCGCCGCTGCGCTTCTGTATTTTTTCTTCCAATCACAGCGCCCCCAACAAGATCGCTGCTTACTTGTCGCGCTTTTTTACTTCAATTATCTTCGTCCTTCCTACGCCTAGGAACATTGCCGATTGACTTCTTCATCTGAAACCCCTATTTCATCCCAAGCTATCGCCATGGCTGAATCCGGTCCTTCAGCTTCGTCTCAGGTCAACCCTGGTGTCCAGGGCTTCGACAACGGCCAGAATGGCCAGTCGAACCCCGCACACATGCCCCCCCCTCCTCTACACATTCCTCAGAACACGAATCCCATCCCAACCGCCATTACATCCCCGATGGGTGGGGGCGACCAGAGCGGGATGATGTCGCCTACCAGCGCTGGTGGTTTTGGCCGACGCTCGGCGCCCGAACCTAACAAGCGGGCACTGTACGTCGGCGGCCTGGATCAGCGCGTGACGGAAGATGTTTTGCGTCAGATATTCGAGACGACTGGCCATGTCCAGAACGTCAAGATCATTCCTGACAAGAATGTATGAGACCCCCCCTCCCCCTACTCATTCCCTCATATTGGCAAGCTGAGCAAACAAGAGCCAAAAACAAAACGCTGACCGAAATGTAGGCCAAGGGCTTCAACTATGGATTTGTTGAGTACGACGACCCTGGCGCAGCCGAGCGCGCCATGCAGACGCTCAATGGCCGACGGGTCCACCAATCCGTACGTCATATGCGAGGCATTCGGAGGCCGGTTTTAAATTGCGGTGTGGTTCCCGGTGGCTCGATATGCTAACTGCAGCTATGTATAGGAAATCCGAGTCAACTGGGCCTACCAGTCCAACGCTACCGGGAAGGAGGACACGACCGGCCACTTTCATATTTTCGTGGGCGACTTGTCGAACGAGGTCAACGATGAGGTGTTGCAGCAGGCTTTTGCGTCCTTCGGCTCGGTTTCGGAAGCCCGCGTGATGTGGGACATGAAGACGGGGCGGTCCCGCGGCTACGGCTTTGTCGCCTTCCGTGACCGCCCAGATGCCGAGAAAGCTCTGAGCACGATGGACGGCGAGTGGCTCGGGTCGCGGGCCATCCGCTGCAACTGGGCGAACCAGAAGGGCCAGCCGTCCATGGCGCAGCAGCAGCAATTGCAGCAGATGGGCATGACGCCGACGACGCCGTTTGGCCACCACCACTTCCCAACGCACGGTATGGCTAGCTTTGACATGGTGGTGAACCAGACCCCGGCCTGGCAGGCCACGTGCTACGTAGGCAACCTCACGGCGTACACGACGCAGAACGACCTTGTCCCGCTTTTCCAGAACTTTGGCTACGTCGTGGAGTCGCGCTTCCAGTCCGACCGTGGGTTTGCCTTTATCAAGCTGGATTCGCACGAGAATGCCGCCATGGCCATCTGCCAGCTGAACGGCTATGTCGTGAACGGACGTCCGCTCAAGTGCAGTGTAAGTAGCCCCACTTCTGCAGCTTCTTTCTGCAAGGATGTCGCCTTTGTTTCTCTTCTTTTTTGTTTGTTTTAATACGCATTGTTTTGGATGCCAATCTAACAATTCTTCAATAGTGGGGCAAGGACAAGGCACCAAACGCACAAGGATTTGACCCGTCACAGCAGGCCTTCAGCCCGCAGAGTGCTCAGGGCGGGGGTGCGTATCCCGCAACGCCTACGTCTTTCTTTCCTCAGTACGGCAACATGAGACAGCATCGCCAATAGGGTGGACGCCGTGGAAACACGCATGATGCTACACTCATGGGGCTAAGCCAGGAGGTTCCCTGAGCAGGACTGGTTCGAGGATGAGGGAGAGGAGAACGAGAACGTCGCAATATGCGTGCATACTGATGGCGGAGTGGCCAACGAAACAACAAGTAACAAGTAGCAACACAGTGAACGCTCTGGTAGGCGATTTGGGCTGGGCCTGCTCTGTCTGGGGGGTCGCGGGCTCCTCTTACGCAGCTGAGGCGGTGTTGGAGGTGTGGTACGAGCTTTTGTTCCATGATGATCGAGAGGGATCAAAATGGTTCGTGGCGGCAGTCTCCGACAAGGTCGAAGCCCCCCTCCCTCTTGCAGCCCAGAGAGAGAGGTTTCACAGCGAGAATTCTTGTTCTTAGCACTTGAGCGTTCACGCATAATTCTGTTTGACGCCGCACATGATGATTGTTTAGTTTCGTCTTTTGTTTTCCTTGGGCTGCTTTGCTTGTGTTTTTTTTGCCTTTTTTGTTTCCGTCTTTTGTTTGTCTCTTTACTACAAAACTGTCACAGGGGATGCTGTTCGGGAGTAAAGTCAAAAGGAGGGAAGTTCGGCTGCCGTATTGATGTTTGTTTCTTCTTTTCTTTCTTCATTTCGATGTTTCTTTCACTCTCCAACCAAGTTGCTTTCTTTGTTTGCTTTTACCTGTTTTGCCGTTGTCACTGGTAGTGCTGTCGCGTTCCGCCTCACGAAAAGTGAATGCGAGCGAGCGAGCTGCCAGGCCGGACTGTTAAAAGGACATGTGCTGCCGTGAATGCGGTTTGTCGGTTTATTCTTTTGGCCGTTTTCCCTTCTCTTCCCCGATTTTTGACATTTATGCTACTGCAGTCTAAACGAAGTTCAAAGATTGATGATACGGGCTGGGTCTCAACCAAGCTTGTCAGAACAATGTGGCATGGCAAAGGGGTCATGTCCTTTTATATTTATTTTACTTGTGTTTGTCTTAATTTGCTTCTTGCTCTTACCGTGCCTTCTTTCATCTCCCCTCCTCAACACCGTCTCTCCATTTCCCCCCTCTTCCCGCCCTAAAGCGCCTAATGCAGTTATCGGTCTCCATTCAACCTGCCGCCGCGTCTTCGGATGTCTACGCCTGACGACTCAACGAGGATTAAGCTTTGACAGTCGTCGTTTATGGCAGCCGACAAAAGTTGCTGTGATGTGACTGCTAAAAACATAGGTCATGCTCGCTGGCACCAAAGGTGAGATGTTGAAGTAGCGGTTCGTTTGCCTGGCATTGTCGCTCGCCCTAGTGTGTATTCGTTGCTGTTCAGTTGATGCCATAAGTGCATGTCTCTGTCTTTACACCACCCCAATCTCCCTCCATTGCCCTGTTGGGTGTTTTTTTTCCGGGGTATATCCCTGACAGGGCACTCATTTCTCCCCCCCTCCGCTCCGTTAACAGTGAAGCTCTGCTTCATTCCGAAGTCCAGGGGCCAGCCTAGCTACAAATGTGCCACCTTTATGATGCTACTCGCGGGGACGACAAGCGGGCCAGCGGCGCACACTGTCCACACTTACGCGTACATACATATATTTATCTACTCTGCACCGAGTTGTTTTCGCTATGGCGGCCGTGTCCAGGAAAACCGTAGAAAAGTACAATTGAATGAGGAGCGAGCAAGTGGGGGTTGAGTGACCCCATATAGGATAGAAAAATACATCAAGAGGGGGACCAAGCTACCTACTCGTATGTGGGATTACCGTATCGTAGAGAAACACTAGGACGGGTTTGGGCAGCAAAACATGTACGAGCGGCGGTTTGTCACAGCTCCACAGGCTCTGATTGGCTGCGTCGTGTTTTACGGCGGCTAAAGCCAGCGAGAAAGTAGTAGTACGGTATCAGAACGGGGAGATAGCAATAGAGGTGAAGCAATTGTAAGAAACTGTGTGAACAGCGAAGGAGGAAGAAAGATGGCGGGAAAGCAAACACCGTGAATAAAAAGCATCATATGTGAGACAGATATAAGAGCAAGTTAAATTACACATCCTGGCGTTACGAAAGAGAGAGGAGGGCAAGAAAAAAGGCAAGAATGGGAGGCAAGGAGCTAGTTGGTTTTACCTGTTTTACAGCGCATGCTTGGTAGATGACGTGCGGTTTGACGTTGTTATTCGACATGCTGGCCCAGTAAGGGGAGGTTGGTGGGCGCGGTCAGAAGAGGCGCTGTAGGGCAGCGGCCTGGTAATGGGACGGTGCCTAACGCTGTTGCTGCGAAAGCCTGTCCAAGGCACTGTTCAGCGTTGCGGCGCCTGTGGGCCAGGTGTCGACTTCGCTGTTTCGAGTAAGTAAAGAGAAGGATTACGGGGTGTTAGTGCGTGAAATGGATACTGAGCTCTCTTTCGTTCTCGTTTCCCAAAGCAGGCCCAACGCCAGAGCGCCAGCGCATTCCCCCTCCTTCCCCGTTGTCCCCTCCTTTCTCCCTCAGAAACTAGGACGTGAATAAAAAAAATAACAACAGAACGGTTAGAAGGGGGAAAGAGGGAATAAAAAAAAGGAGCCTGAGCCAAACACCGCATTCTCCATGATGCCAAACTAAGGCACAACCGTGTCTTCCAGGAGCCAAACACTCGTCCGTTTCTCTCTCGTCGTTCCGCGACGCCAAAACAAAGGTCTCAGTCGACGTTGCTGTGCGAATGTGAGAGTGTGTCTCTCGCTGCCAGCAACGACTGGCGCCCTTTGTTCCCTTTCCTCGGGTGGTGCACAGCACTTTAGCACAAAGTGTGAGTTCCTTCTCTACTACTTCCCTCTTTTCTCTTTTTCTTTCTCAGAGGCTCCCGCGACTTTGCGTCTCTGCCTCTTCTTCGACACCGCAGCTCCCGATGCTCCCGATCTTGACCACGGGCCACTGTCGTTCTGGCTCGCCATCCTGCTCCCTTTTCTGACACGATTGTGCGCTTTTTCTGCAGCATCCCTTTTCTCGCTCTTTTCTACGTGGTGTCTGCTGCGACGGCCGAAGCCTTTTCGATCGAATCAGAAGCAGCCTCCCCCTCCTCCCACCCCCATCCACCATCCACACCAGTTGCCACCTTCTGCCTGCTTCTCGTCGATTGCCCGCATTTTTCGCTACCTTTCTTCGTCTTTCCTCCTTTGTCGCTTTCTCGTTTTCAACACCATCTCCCGCATCGTCGTCGTCGTTGCTGCGATCCGCCAATCGGCCAGCGTCCCATCAAAATAGACCCAAAACACGCCCAAAACACATAGCTTCCAGGCAGCTCCCACGGAGCTGCGCCCACCGCCGTCGACGACGCCTCTACGGCTCTCGGCCGTTGCTTGCCCATCATGGATCAATGGCCGGCGTATGCCGACTCGTCAGGCGGCAGTGCACGACGCTACAACGGCAGCAGCAGCCAAATCGGCCGGGACTACAACGGCAACAGCAGCACCGCGCAACCACCGGCGCCGTCGCTTTCGCAGCATCAACACCAGTCGCACCATTCGCATCCGGGGCCGCCGCAATACATGAATGTCAACGTCCAGAACCTAGGGGGCGCGCCTCCGTCGATGACGATGCGCGATAACAACGGCGACATTGCGATGCACGACGCGGCAGCGGCAGCGGCAGCAGCCAACGCGGCAGCAGCAGCAGCCAATGCCGGTGGCCATTCCGATCCGTACGCAGGCCTTAAGTACCCCCTGCGGCCGCATCACCACCACCAGCTCTCAGCCAGCGGCAGCCTCGGCGGCGGTTCCGGCAGCTCTTCGGCAGCGGCAGCGGCAGCGGCCGCAGCCACGCGAGCTGCGACAGGCAATTTGCAGTCGCCTTCCGAACCCTCATCGGCCGCTCAGCGCTACTCACCCATGGAAGTCATGACGCCCACGTCGCCATACTCGCCCTATGTCCCGAAACAGCCCGGCGCGTCGGCCCTGTCGCAGTATCCGCCGTCGCAGCAACAGCATCGCCAGTCGCCTGCTCGCCAGCCTTCTGACTACGCCCCTCCGAGCCCCTACAACCCCCAGAGTCCCTATTACACAAACAGCCGGCAGAACTCGCAGGGACCCCCATCACAGCCGCAGCAGCAACCGCAACAGCAACAGCCCCTTCAGCAGCAACAGCAGCAACAGCCACCGCCAATGCTACCTCCGCTCGCATCGACGGGCGATCTCTTCTCTTCCCCCACGTCGGCGGGTTTGACCCCGATGGACGGCGCCTACGGAACCGATCCCAAGTCGCCGCGCCGCCAGCAATTGGCATCGATGCCGTTGGGCAACAGCAGCGGCGGTCTTGGTCTCGGCGGTCTCGGCGGCCTCGGCGGTCTCGGCGGCCTCGGTGTAGGTGGCAACGGAAACAGCACTGGCAGCAGCGGCAGCATCGTCAGCCGTGGTCCTGTGCCCGAGTTCAAAAAAGTCCGCAGTCTCTCGGAGGATCTGCGGCCTAAAGTGAACGCCCAGCCGCCGTTCCGGCGAGCCAACCCTGAAGGGGGCTTCATCAGCGTGAGTACCGATGCTGTGATTCTGTCTTCCGTTTTCCTTCCTCCTGCACAATACTGACGGTTTTCAGCCGCTGCAAGCATTGACCGTCCATCTCCCGGCGACCTACCGGATATGCAACCCGCACTTCAAATACGAGTCGTCCCGCAACCCAAGGCGAGTCCTGACGAAGCCAAGCAAGGGAGTCAAGAACGACGGTTTCGACAACGAGGACAGCGACTACATCCTCTACGTCAACGACATTCTCGGCTCCGAAGAAGCCGGTCACAAGTGCGTAAACTCTTTCCACTGTCTCTTTCTTGCTCCCCACTGACGCAGTCTAGGAACCGCTACCTGATCCTCGATGTTCTTGGCCAGGGCACCTTTGGCCAGGTGGTCAAGTGCCAGAATCTCAAGACCCAGGAGGTTGTGGCCGTCAAAGTCATCAAGAACAAGACGGCCTACTTCAACCAGAGCATGATGGAGGTCTCTGTGCTTGATCTGGTAGGTTTTTGTATTGCCTACGTTCCTTGCCTTTTTTGTTCTAATGTCCCTTTTTATTGGGCCGTCCTCTAACTCCCTACTAGTTAAACACGAAGCTCGACAAGAACGACGACCACCACCTGCTGCGGTTAAAGGACACCTTCATCCACCGGCAGCACCTGTGCCTCGTGTTTGAACTTCTCAGCGTCAACCTGTACGAGCTTATCAAGCAGAACCAGTTCCGCGGCCTCAGCACGACTCTCGTCCGCGTCTTTGCTCAGCAGCTGCTTAACGGGCTGGCTCTCTTGAACAAGGCGCGTCTGATTCACTGTGACCTGAAGCCCGAGAACATTCTGCTCAAAAACCTCGAGAGCCCCATTATCAAAATCATCGATTTTGGCTCCGCCTGCGACGAGCGCCAGACCGTCTACACCTACATTCAGTCCCGCTTCTACCGCTCGCCCGAAGTCCTGCTCGGCTTGCCCTACTCTTCCGCCATCGACATGTGGTCGCTCGGCTGTATCGTCGTCGAGCTTTTCCTGGGCCTGCCGCTCTTCCCCGGCTCCTCCGAGTACAACCAGGTCATGCGCATCGTCGAGATGCTCGGCAACCCCCCCAACTGGATGATCGAGATGGGCAAGCAGGCCGGCGAGTTCTTTGAGCGCCGTGCCGACGAGTACAGCCGCCGCACCTACCATCTCAAGAGCATGGAGCAGTACTCACGCGAGCACAACGCCAAGGAGCAGCCCAGCAAGCGCTACTTTCAGGCCACCACGCTCCCCGAGATCATCAAGACCTACCCCATGCCACGGAAGAACATGAAACAGAGCGAGATCGAAAGAGGTGAGATTCCCGCTTCTGGTGCTGACTCTGCAAACAGCTCACTGACTTGATAGAAATGAACAACCGCGTGGCTTTCATCGACTTTGTCCGTGGCCTGCTTAACATCAATCCACTCGAGCGGTGGTCCCCCCAGCAGGCCAAACTGCACCCTTTTATCACACAGGCGAAATACACGGGTCCCTTTGTGCCGCCTATGAACCTCAAGTCCAGCTCGCTCAACCGCTCGCCGGCCCCCGGAACACAGCAGCAACAGCAGGCCGAAGCACGCAGCAAGCAGCGCGCCCAAGCGGCCCAGGCCCAAGCCAACTCGGCTGCTCAAAACGCCTACGCCTCCACCTCCGCCTACCAGCCACAAACCACCCAACAGCAGCAGGCAATGCATGCACAGCAAGCTCAGCAGGCCCAGCCGATGTACAATGCTAGCGGCATGTATGCCCCCAGTGGTGCCCAAACGGCTACTCAGCAGCAGCCTCCACCCTACGGAACCGCACCACAGAACCCATACGGCGCCGTGGGTCTGCCCCATCAATCACCGTCGCAAATGCCACCTGGAGGAGGCTACGGCGCGACCTTGGGACAACCTCAGAACCCGTACCAGCAGCAGCAGCAGCAGCAGCAGCAGCAGCAGCAGCAGCAAAACAATGTTGCTGGGGCCCGGCCGCGGCAGCGTGCGTCGACCATGGAACAGCAGATGAGCGGCATTCCGGCGGCCATTCAGCGCGTGGCCAGCCACCTCGACCCGACTCAGCCGATCCGTCTGCAGCCGAGCCCGGCCTACTACCCGCCCTCCGCCGAGAGCATGATTGGCATGGACCAGCCGTCGAGCCGTCCTGGCGTTGTGCGCGGCAGCAGCAGCCGCACCAACCAGATCGGCGTCGGCGGCAGCGGTGCTGGCATGATCGGTATGGGTGGTGCCGGAGCTGGCATGGGCGGCATGGGTGCTGGAGCGGGCGGCCGTGGCCTTGGAGGCATGGGCGGCGGCGCTGGTGGTGCTGGTGGCAGCAGCGCCGGCAACCGCGACTTCATCCGGAATCTCGAGGAACGCACCCTGGAAGAAGGATTCATGGGCGGCAACAGTGGCTGGCATTAACGAACACGAGAATAGAGTTCGCCAGAAGGCGAGGACCGAGACCGAGACGGCGTGTTGCTCAAGGGAAACGAAAGAGGGAACCCGTGCGAGGACAGGAAGGGGGAGAAGGAAGAAAGACCGGTCACGCGCAGACGCAGTCAAAGACGCAGAAAGACACACGCTCACAAACAAAAGGGAGGGTTTTTCATGTTACATATTTCTTTTTTCTCTCATTCGTCTATTTTTGTTTGCACGCTCGCCGTCTGTGCCTCTCTCTGTCCTTTTGCCGCTGCGGAAGGGCTGCTTTTTATGCTCTTTCTCTTTCCTTGTGGGTTCATGCCATGGTATTTCAGAAGGCGAAAGACGAGCGGGGGAGGAGGTCGATGGAGGCAATGGGTGAGGAGAAGGGGAGAGGAAAAGGATGAGGGCAGCGCCTCTTCCTCTGCTGTTTTCTTTTGTGCGTCCACGTTGTGTTTTACACCGTTTTGAGTCCCTTTCTTCTAGATTCTTGTCAACCCATTCATCTTCATGGCCCCAATCATACGTGCGGTTTTCTCTTTCTCGCCTCTTTTTTCTTCTTTATGTCCCGTCGTTTCACCATGGCGTCAGTATATAACTATATTCTTTTACCCGTAGCTCCATGCCCTTCTCATCCTCCAATATCCGTGGTTGTTGTGTTTGTAGCACTTGCATAGGGGCACCGACACAATCACCATGCTCTCTTGATTTATCTGTACACCTTTTGTCGACATATTGGTTTTCTCATTCACATTTGGCAGCTTTTACATCTCGAGTAACATGCAAGGCCAGACATGGTTGATGGGATTTCTTGAAGATATATTCCGTGTGAGGAATACACCTTGTGGGCGTTGCTACTGACAAAATTGGCTGCCGCTCGCAACCCTCACGTTTTGCCAGCCATACTACATACTGGCCCGAAGATAGTATCAAGCAAAACAAGAAAAGCACAGCAACCAAACCGTTCTTTGCTCATTGCTACCGCATAAAAGTGTACACCGCTTGACCAGCCATCCACCACTCCACCCCGGGCAGACGTTATTCGATACGCTGCGACATACCGTGAACAAGTACCATTGCATGCCAAAACATAGATGCCACCACCGATCCCTACACCGTTTTCTCAGAGCCCCAATACACGACTGTTGTGCTATAAAGAGTAACATAGAGACAAGGAAATGAAAAAAAACCAACCGAAAAACCGAGAGAAACACGAAAGCGACTAAAGGGAGCAACGAACGGGATAAAAACAAGACAGATGAGGACAGTGCTGTATATTCATAGATACAATGAGGTAGTCGCAGCGGTAGGAGCGTTAATGATTCGGACATGATGTAGATACACGAGTGGGCGGGTAGCTGCCGTTTGTTTCCATGTTCGCCAGAGCGAGCTTGGAAACATCGAAATTCTCACCCCACCCGTGTTCGGTATCCGCTGCACATCGGCTGCCTGTCCGCTAGAAACTATCTATCTTTGTACACAGCCCTTGCTTGGGCTACCGATGGACCGCTTATGCGGCGGACAACGGTGCTGTATCCAGGTCGGCATAGCTCAGCGTGATCTCACGAGGCGTCTATTTGATTCGAAGTTAGCCATTTTCGTCCATATACGAAGCAAGATAGACGTGACTGGGGGAAAGGGGGGGAGGCATACGCGTTCTTTCCGCCAGTTGATAGTGTCCCAGATAATGTAGTAGCCCCGCTCATGGGTAGGGCTCATCGGTACTGGGATCATCATGTCGTCCTTCGTGAGCCACACCTGGTTCCGCTTGTGCCAGCGCCAGTTCCGGTTGCTCCTATTGGCGTTGTCCCGAGGTTAGTTTGGCCTATTCTCTCCAGTCTACATGTTCCCCGCGGTAACCAACTTACAGCTCAATAGCCGCCCACTGCTGCTTGATGTCGTTCGGGCATGAGTAGAATATCCACATCAGAGTCTCTTCGTTGAAGTTGGTGATCTTGTTCTCAATGTTCCCAACATTGTCGACTTTGTAGCACTTGGGCAGGCGGAAGTTGGGAATGCCAGGACGCGGTGCCACCCCGTCAAAGAGTGAGTACACTTGTGTAGATATAAGCCTGTTCGCAGCGTTAGATGCCATGTGTCATGATGAGTTCTCGCTCGGCCCTTGGGCAACTTACTCGTTAGAGCCTAGGTCGACGCCTAGCGTGTTCAGATCTAGCCCGAAGCCAGACAGCATGGAGCTGTACTCTGGGTAGCTGCTCATCAGTGTTTGCAGGCCCTTCATGCCCCACTTATTGATCGCAGTCATACTGCGAAGCGGATCTTGTGAAGACAATAGAGGCTCTTCGGGCGCCTCCTCGGCTCCCTTGGCGGCAGATCCGTCGGTGCCAATGGCTCCCAGCGGATTCCGCGATGCCGCTGCCGACGCTGGCGATGCGTCGTCCAGGGGAGACTGGGTCGCCCCGGTCTCGTCTCGGAATGGTGATTGCTTTTGGCGGGCCTCATCGTCGGCCACTGCGGCTGATCCGGAGCCGTTTCGGGTTTCCTGCGGCCGTGTGCCCACAGGTGACCGCACCTCGGCGCCAGCCCGTGTGTTTGCAGAGAGCGCATTTAACAGCCCGTTTCCTACACGGCCGCCCTGCGACGCTGGCGGGGCGCTCGAAATCTGCGAGCCAAATCCGAGGCTCGACATCAGACTGCCACTGCCAACGCGTTCTAGTGCCATGTCGGCTCCATTTCCAGAACGGTGGAGTGGCGGGAAGTCGTCAGCACTGCTCGGTTGCTGTTGCTGCTGTTGTTGTGTTGGGGGTGCAGGTTGGCCAAGGCCAGCTTGAGCACCGAAGCGGAACGAGCCCTGGGCACCGGCGGATGGCAGATGCGAGGCAGAGCCGAATAGATCATCCTGTTGGCTTTGCTGGGCTGAGAGAGGCGTATTGGCACCACGCCGTATCGCTTGGCCGGCGAGAGCCCGGCTACCTGCTGAAGACCAGGACGACTGTTGGCCAGAACCGCTTAGTTGGGACGTATTTGATAGCGACGGGAACTCCCTGCAAGAGACAGGTGGGTTAGCAAGACACAAAGCCCCAAGACATATAACAGCACACATTGCAATGATAGACACAATACCGCTTTAATGCAGCCGCGTAAGCCATGTCCTTGACTTTAGGGACGCAAGCTATTCGCCGAGCTGCAGGAGCTCGACAGGTTCTTCCTGGTTTGACTTTCCCAGATGAACTGCTAGGATCCAGGGTAGAGGGCATTGTAGCAGATGAGAGGGGGGAGTGTAGGACAGACGTGGTTGCGATAAATAGTGGGGTTTGAAGGGGACGCAGAAATGAAAAGTAAAAGAAGTGAAATGAATGAAAGAGAGAGAGAGCGTACGAGGACGGCGCAGATAGAGCCGGAATTTGTGTACACCCAGGTAGTTGCAAAAGCATAAAAAATACAAGCAAACAAAAAAACGAGAGGCCAACCAAAACAAAGCAAACAAAGCAAACAGATCAGGTGGCGAGAACTCACGAAAGGTCCAGGGGGGTAGCAGGCTGTGAGGTGCCCAGACTTTGCGCAAAGCTAGCCATTTGCTGTGGCCGTGTAGGGTTCTGGCTCTGCAGACCTGCAGCACCAACACCCGAGAGTGGTACACCCGACGGAAACGTCCAACTTGGTCCGTTGTTTGTACCTGAACAACAGAGAAGAAAAAGAAGCAAACGGTTAGCAAACGCGGCCTCTTGAAAAAAAATTGCGCAGAGTCGCAGCCTCGGGAGAAAACGCAGCCCTCACGGGGCCAAACCAGAAACTAGAAACCAGACACCATCTTCTTACCTAGTTTGCCGTTCGGCAGTCGACTAGATACTGACCGCTGTTGCTGCGGCGGTTGCTGGTTGGCAAAGTTGCTTGGCATGCCGCGAAGCGACTGTGGAACACCTCCTGCATATGCGGACGCTCGTTAGCAAAGAGTGTGCGTCCAAGAGTAGACAAACGCGCAAGAGAGGAGTCGGAATAGTAAAGGGGAGCCTGTGAGACAGAGAGACAGGGAGAGGGAGCGTCGAAAAAATCAACGAGGACGAGTTGCCAAGTCTGATCCCAGAAGCCAGAGACCTCGGGTCGTCGTCGCACCAACAAGAGCCATCTGACGGCCACCTCGGGCGCGCCGAGGAAAACGACGAACGGTACACACCCCATTCACCTTTGAGGGTGAAAGGATGGCACGTTCAGCGCTCAATATCGATCATGCAGGGATTTGCCGCGTGCCTCGTCGCTCGCATCAGCTTGAACAAGAGGGTGCCGATTCGGCATCAGACCCCTCCACCACGAGTGTTCTCCTGGTCCCGCTGTCTCTGTTGCCTCTTTTCTGGTCCTCCTTCTGCCTCTACCCGGTCTCTCTCGCTCGCTCGTGGTTCTCATCATCGCGTACCTTGTCGGCTCATCGTGGCGCAGGACTAAATCTGTTGCCGTTGTCCGTCACTTCGGGGTGGAATTGAAGCTAGAAAGATTCGGGGGCAAAACAGACGGTGCGCGTCAGTCGGTCGAGCGTGAAACAATCTCTCGATCGCGACAAATCTCAGGAGGCGGGTAGCGAGCGGCGGCGTCGATACAGTTGTTTTTGGGGGTGAGGCGAATCTCGAAAACGAAGCCTAGGAAGAGCTGGTTCCGCAGCGTAGGGGAAAAGCTGGGGTTTGGTGAGAGGGGGTAGCAACAGCCCAACACGGCAGGTCTTCTCGTGTTTGTGGGCACGACGGGGAGAGCGGAGGTCGGTCGGCGGTGGTGGTCACGGTTAGCAGTGAGGTGACTGTTTTGTTTGGCGTCGGCGTCGCTGCGTGGAGGTTGTCAGATGACGAGGCGATTGGAGGAAAGAGAAAAAAGGGCCAGCTACCGAACAAAGGAAACTCAGGTATGTGCGTGGTGCTAAATGCGATGCACTGTATAATATTGCAGCGCACCTGCCACTACGGAGTGACTACTGCGCAGTTACAGAACCTGACAATGGGAAACAAGGCGTGGGCTTAGCGCCAGTGCAGCCTTTAGGTGGTCCGTGCGCGCCAGGCTGTGCGTGGTATCTAAGCGCACTGTTTTGGGGCTGTAACTACGGCAAGATAGGCCATGTGCGTTTTATGTTATACTAGAAGAGGGCCTGGGACACTTGAGCTTTCTTTTCACTGTTCATTTACTTCAGCTCATGTGTTATCTATGCTAGCGCAGGTTGGTACGCAGGCTCTTGCCGAAATCAAAGCCACCGAGGCGGCGGCCAATGAGGACCAGCTTACTGGTCGATGCAGGCGATTCGCCAGAGTCATCTGGGGCTGCGTCGAAGATGTCAAAGAGCTCCCGCACGCCCTGGACTACCTTGACGCGGCCGCCGGTCAGAACCAAACGGCCCTTGAGGCGGTGGATCTCAAAGCCTGACTCCTTGGGGTCGGCGTTGGTGGCTCCGGGCAGCTGTCCGTCCCACAACACCGAGCGAAGCCAGGCGTCCATCTTGGCCAGTTGAGCTGGTGCTAGAATGCCTAGGTCCACAGCAAGGGTAGATATAGTCTATGGTGTTAGCATTTCCTCGTAGGAGAACATAACAAAACGAATAAAAGAGTTGCTTCAAGAATACGAACCGGGTCGACGTGGCTGTGGTACTTTTGGTGAGTAGCGCGTTCCACGGCCTCGGAGGTCTCGTAGGCGTGAAGATCAAGAAGAACGCCGTCAAGCTGGGGCACAGCGCTCTGTGTGGTAACATGGATCTTGGCCAAGCCGTTAATAGATTCGATGCGAGCACGCACGCGCGCGAGCTCGTCGGCGTCGACCAGATCCGCCTTGTTGATGACAATGACATCGGCATGGGAAATCTGTACATGTGCTGTCGTCATGACGGCCCCATGCTCGTCCGCGTGTCCATGAGACTCGATGCCGCCCTCCGTCTTGAGCACGTCGCCTTCCGGGTCGTCCAGACTGCGGAGAATGTTCTTGGCATCGACCAGCGTGACAATGCCGTCGAGGAAGATGGTGCTGCTTAGGCCGTCGTCCATCCAAAAGAGCGGCGCCAGGTTACCTGGATCTGCCAGGCCAGTGGTTTCCAACAGGATGTAGTCGAACTTGCCCTTTTTGGCCATCAGAGACTCGATGGCAGCCACTCCCGTGTCTCTGTCCGAATCAGTCAGTTTTCATGTGTCCGTCTAGCGCAAACCGTCACAGGACCAGGTCCCATCCATCAAACCCACTTTACCGAGCAGCAGAGGCAACCATTTCCCACATCAAGCCACTCTTCAACAGACTCGCCATTCTTATTCACCGTCAGGGATTTTTCAATGTCCAGTGCTAGCATCTGTGTTAGCCGTGAAAAGCTTTGGAATGAAGCTCTGCGTAAACCAGGCCCGGAGCAGCTCACAGTCACCAAACTCTGCATACGGCTACAATTAGCAATCGAAACACAACCGTCTACGCCGTGGTAGACAATAACGCACCATTCATAATAACGGCTATTCGTTTGCCGTGCTCTGCCGTCAGGATGTAGTTGAGCAGGGTGGTCTTGCCAGCGCCAAGGTAGCCTACAGATGTCAGAACAGCCCACCCATACGTCACTCTACGATGGACGTATGAGAACTCAATCAAACATACAGGGCTAGTCCTTACCGGTCACCAGGGTGAGCGGCACCTTGGGCTGTTTTTCAGGGTCGTCTATTTCATTATCGTCCTCTCTGACTGGAGGTTCGATTGCCTCAACCAGTACGGGTGGTAGCTCATCCTCATCTGAGTCCATGCTAGGTCTCGTGAAAAATGATATAAAAGTGTGTCTCTGAAAGGTTGCCAAAGCGGATGCCGCGGCCGCGTTTTAGTGAGCTATAGCACACTAATCCCTCTGAATAGCTGCTCTAGGGTACTACTGCCACTAACAGGTGGCACAACCGCACCCGCCACAATGATGACTCAGCGTGGATGGAGCGTAGTTTCAGGGGAGGAAGGAGCGGGAGGCTAGGAAGTAGCGTGCACCAATGAGAGCAGCGCTGCCAACCCAGTATCACCGCACCCAATCAAGCTCGCAAGCTTTCGAACGGGGCGCGTAACTCGGCAGCACTCAGCAAGCAAGTCAGACGCCGACAGCAAAGGCATCACACGACCACCGCCACGGCCGCGCAGTCGTCGTCTGTCACATTCTGCCGCCAACAGTTGTTTTATCTGTCGCTTGCAGCGCACTTGACCGTTGTTTTTCGTCAAACAGGAACAGGAGCCGGTGATACTGAGACAGCTTCGAACTCTACACCCAAATCAACGTTTCCACCTCGATCTCCAAGACAAAAAAAGATCGCATCCCACTCACCTCGGCTTCCCCTCCCTCCCCTACATCCCGCGACTCTTTTACCAGCCTCTGCAGACCCCCTTTATCCCGAAGGAAAGCCAGACTCCATCCTGCGATGGCGCTCCCGTCGACGTTGTCACGGCTGCCGAGCCCTCCCCCTCCGGCAGAAATCCAGATCGGCCCCAAGTCACCAGCGACTTCAGGCAGCAGCCTCGCACAGCAGCAGCTGGAGCAGGCAATGGAGAAGACGGCACTAGACGCCAACGCGCGGCGCCGCATCCACCCGGGCACGCGGGCTGCTGATTTTGCGGTCGGGCCGCCGCTGGTACCCCTGCACGAACTCGACTCGGCTTTCCAGCTCCAGGAGCACCTCGCCGCTCTGCACTACTTCCACACAGCCAACAACACGCGGCCGATTTCGCGCGACACGGCACACACGCTGGCCGTGGCACCAGCCGGCATCGACCGCACGCTGTGGCTCTACGAGCTGTGCCGCTTCCTCATCGCCCAGTGCAACGGGCTCATCGTGGGCTTCCTCTTCGACACCCCCCCATGCAGCGCCGACACCTGTCCCGAAATGCGCGCGTCGGAGTGGCAGTTTCTGTGTGCCGTGCACGACCAGCCCAAGTCGTGCTGTGCCATCGACTACTGCTGCCACACGCTCGACTGGGCGGCCAACGTGGTCACGAACCCCAAGCTCTTCCCCAGCCGTTTTGTCATTGCCGACTCCCACGACAAGAACTCGGCCAACAAGAACCTCGTCAACGTGTTCCGCCGTCTGCACCGCATTTTTGCTCACGCCTGGTTCCAGCACCGCGGCGTCTTTTGGTCCGTCGAGGGCCAGACCGGGCTCTACGTCTTCTTCAAGGCCGTCTGCGACATGTACGACCTTTTGCCCGCCGAGAACTACAAGCTGCCACCAGAAGCCGAGGGCCTCGACTCGCCCGCCGGCAGTTCTTCTGGCGCGGGAGCTGGTGCTGCTGCATCGTCTGCGGCTTCTACGGCTGCTCACGCTTCTGCCTTGGGCACTTCGGCTGCCAGCCACGGCGACGCCCCCTCTGTTCCAGGCCTCATCCCCATCGGCTCGATCCCCGATCGCAAGGCTCTTGGATACTCGCCGAGTCCCGGTCCCGGTCTTCGGCGTCCCAACTCGGCCCTTCTCACAAGCAACCACAGTGGAAACGGTAGTGGTGGCGCTGGTGGCGTCGGCAATGATCTGTTTGGTGCCGACGACGACCACGGGGCTGCTGCTGCTGCCGCCCGCACCAATACTCGCCGCCACATTCGCAGCAGCCCATCTACCGGCAGTGCCGTCACGACTGTTCTTGAGCAGGACGAGGATCCCGTCACAGCAGCAGCAGCAGCAGCCATGGCAGCTATCGCAGGAGCAGCACCAGGTGCCGCGTCAAGAGGCACGACTATCGAAGTCAACGGCGACCACCACGATGGCTACGTCTCGCCGTGGACACCCATTCCACACATTTCTGTGCCTCCACTGATCGCTGTGCAGGAGCACCACCCAGCAGCCGAGGAAGACGCAGAGATGGGCGAGCCAACGTCTGCCATCGCACCGGCGATCGACGAAGTCCCCACGGTCACGCAGCCCGAGCCAAGCAACAAAGTAGACTCGGCGTCCGAGCCGGTAGCTACAGAAAAGCCCTCCACAGCATTGGAGCCAGTGCCGTCAGAGCCAGAATGGCAGTCCACAGCATCCGACCCCTCCCGAGAACCGGCGGCGACCACGGAAGAGCTATCGTCCTCCGATATAGCAGAAGCAGCAGCAGGGGAAGAATCAGCAACGGAGCTAGCATCGGAGCCAGCAACGGAGCCAGCACCAGAGCCAGCACCAGAGCCGGTTGCAGACATTGCCGAAACCCCTGAAACGACCGAGCCTACGCAGTCAACTCACGAACCACCAAAAGACACGGCGGAAGCTGACGCTGTTGTGGACAGCTCTGTGCCAGAAGCAGCACCAGACGCGCCAGCAAAGGCGGCTGCTACCAGTGTGCATGATTTCGCCGCCGATGAGGAACCGGCGGCGGCCACCGCAACAGGAGACGAGCCGACGGCCTCCGAGACGGAGAGCTCGAGCGCAAAGGAATGAGCAACGACGCAGACGGGGTGAGAGGACCCCGAAGAGAGAGGGGGAAAGGGAGAGGAACAGATGTTACGTGGCGCTTCTACTGCAATTCATGTTTGCCAATTGGCCCTGGAAAAAAACGGTTGCAGGGTTGCATAACATACGTATGTGGAGGGAGAAGGATCTGCGATGTGGGCTGCGTTATATTCTCTTTTCATGTACTCGTTTTGTTCGTTCTTATTTTTTAGAAGATCACCATTCTTGTATTGTAGTCTTGTTTTCTCTTTATTTTTATGTATCCCTCGACGTCCTCCCTAGCGCCGTACGTGTGTATGTTAGGCGTTTGCTTGCTTTCTATTTAATCCCATAGGCAATGTCAGATAGATCTCATCACTGTTGTATATGTTCACCTCAGTTTAGTATACGAGGAAGACAATCTAGATGACACAAAACCGGATCCTCTTCGCAGACATGCTCCCAGATCCCTCTAACGCCGTATCTGCTTCACACATGACTCAAACAAGTATTCATCCAGCCATGCTTCTTTTTTGCATTCGCAACAGGAGAACAACACCATCAGTCCCATATGTCGCTGGATCGCTTAACGCCTTTCCCATGTATGCCGGTAAAATGCCAATAACCTTCGCCGCCTCTCACAAAATCTCGTCCCATCCTCTCCTCCTCCTCCTCCCCCCTTCCCGTATTTTCTTTCAATTTTATGTCTTTTTGGGTGTTTTTCTTCTTGTTTCCAGACAGTGTCCGAGATTAGGATCCGTCATCAGGAGCGATGCCGCTTCCGTCGCCGCCTAGTTGCAGCTTCGCAAAAATGTGTCGAATTTCCCGCAGGTTCTCCATCTGCGCCGACACGGCGGTCACATTTCGCTCATCTGCAAAGGCGCGAACATTCTTGAGGATCGGCGTGAAGCCGGCTTCGTTGGGCAGCCACCAGTGGGCGCACGATGGGTCTTTGAAGAGCTCGGCCATTCGCGTTCGCATTGTCAAGGGAAAGATGTACCTGTAGAGAGGAGCGCATGGTGTTAATACAAGCCGACTCAAGATTTTGCTAGAGGCAGCATAGAAAAGACAGATAAAATGGCAAATAAGAGAGAGAGGGGATCCGGGCCAGGTAAGAAGTAGAACCGCCCGCTCTTCAACACTTGGTGTTTCAGAGTTACCGGGGATGCCACCCTCCCACATTGGACGGCTTATCTGGGCCGTGGCAATCATAACTGGAAAGCTGTATAGGGCGTGTTTTCGTCCCATCATTGCACTGGCAAAGATGCCGCTGTGGATATGTGTCATGCACGATCTGCGTGCGGGTTCACACTGCTTGATTGCAGACAGGCAAAAAAAAGGGCCTGGGCACTGCAAAGCATCCCAGACCCTTCGGAATGGCAGCAAGCAAAAAAGTTCCAGATAGCATGGATGAAAAGCGACATATCGGATATGTGTATCAAGGGGTAAAGAATATGCCATGGATAACCAGAGCGTGGGGAGGAAAGGGGCAGAGGTAACAAAGAACGAAATCAAATATCAACGCCACAGACAATGGCGACATGCACTCACCCCATAGACTCGATCAACGCAAATTTGCGCCGCACCCACATTCTGTGCCGGTGATCGCGTGGCAGAAACAGCGCTGCAATCGCCAGAGCCGCCTGTATCGTGAAAAGAGCGCCAGGCGGGCTTTCTGGCCACCGCTCTAGGGTCTCAAAGGCCTGGCAGATGCCAAACGCCCGCTCCACAAGCCCAGCCAGACCCGGTGGCAGCTCCTCTGCCGAGCCGCTGACTCCTTCGTGGCCGCCTGTCGCGGTGCCCGCAGGACTGTTGCTGCCAGTCGTGCCAAACATGCCCATGGCCGCCGGCGTGGCTCCTGTTGCCTCGGGATTGGCCAGGGCTGCTGTCACCATGGCCAGCTGAGCGGCTTGGAACTCGTGCATCACGACAATCGACTGCCACTCGCACGCCATAATGGTTGTGGCAAAGAGCGGGTCGTGGTAAATCAGGCCCGGCTGGTATGGGTTGACAATGTCATCTTCGCCAAGCGGCTGGGCGTTAGGAAACTCGGTCACCAGAAGCGGATGTAGCGGAGGCCGCTCAAGACCGCCTTGCTCGTCGCCCAAGGGATTTCTGTTTCTCTCAGCCTCACCAGCGGAGCGCACAATTTCGTCGAGGCTGTCTTTCCATTGATAGAGGGCATTGGTGATGCGCCCATGCTCCTGCATAAAGACCGGACTAGGCGGACTCGAAAGGCCGGGAAGTTGCATGGGGTTGAAATCGGTCGTGGATCCGTCGTTTTCGAGACCGCTGCTCTCGCTGGAAGGTCGGTGTCCAAACAGCAGAGACATGTCGAGAGAAATGAGCTGTCGCTGGGCTGAGCATTCTTGCAGCCGATATTGGAGGTTGGACGGATCTTTCTCGAGCAGTGCCTGAAAGTACTCAATGGGTGTCGTAAACCAGGCTCGAGGCAATGCCGCGCGAAAACCGCCCATCAGGCCGACAAAAACATCGAAACGCGAATACCACTTCAAGATCATGCGCCCGACCGGAGTCTGCATGATTGTCTCTGGCGTGTACAGCTCTGTCAGCACTTCTAGAGCCGCCTTCTGATGGCCCATAAGATTCACCCAGTCGCCCAGGTACTCCTAAAATCATACAATCGGATTAGTCGAGTGGCCCTTTTTGCCAAGCAGCTCAGTTCCGTTGAACGGTACTAGCTGGTAAAGCTGCTCACCTCCATTGTGGCCAGCTGCAGAATTGTAAGCAGTGTCCCAACGCTGTGTTTCTCCTTCCGCTTTAAGAAGCCCAGTAGAAGCTTCACGCTGCGGTCGTAGTAAAGAAGAAACTGCTGCATCTTCGCCATAGGATCTCGCAACATATGATGATACGCCGAAAACCCTACTACCGCGTACAGTAGAGCGTCGTTTTGAAGGGCCAACGCAGGCAGAATGCCTCGAAAGAAGTTTTCCGAATCTAACGGCATGCAGTAGTGATATTGTGTAATGTTTTCGTTGTAATAACTTAGGAAGAAGCGAATGTCTTGCGGTAGATTGTTCCAGTCGGCAAGGAGAGAATTTGAGGGTGCTGTGCTTGCTGATGCTGCAGCCGGATATGGCTCTGGAGACGCAAAGGGGAAGGACAGGCCCGTCAAGCTGCCAGAAGTTCCCGTTGATGTCGATGAAGGACTCCTGCCTTCTAGTGATGGCGTCTCAGAGCTGTGCCTTGTTCCCATCACATTGCCTCCGGTAGCGGCTAGACGCTGTAGATTCGATGATGATGTCGTCGTGCTCGGTCGTTGCAGTCCTAGTGGCGGTCTACTGCTGAAAGCAACAGTAAACTGCGGATGTTGCTGGTTGTCGCTCAAATCTGCCTCTCGTTTGCTGCTTTGGCCGCTCGGCCCGGTGGATGCTTCCGACTCGTCGTCATCGGGGATCGTGTCGAGTTTGGTGTCGTGCTCGACCTCTTCGTCATCTTCATCGTGAGACGAGTCGGGACTCGCTTGTTGGCTCGGAGTTGATGTTTCCCTCGATGATTGGCTTCCCCCTCCCTGCTTGGACGGAGGTTCTGGGTATGCGCATTCTCGTTTTCCTTTTTTACAACCTGTAGTAAAAGAGTTGAAGAAGCTCAAAATGAGAGGCGAAAAGCCCAGCAGACGTAAAGTTAGTAACCCCAATGGCAAACTAATCATGCATTGCTTCATTCTCAAAAAAGGGAGCTACGAGGGACAGGAAACAGAAACCATGAAGCCCGGTAGAGGACAGGAAGAAAACATACGCTCACAAATAGGGCGAGCCTCGTCACACTATGAAAACATTCATGGTTAGGGACCTTAACACAGATGCGAGATTTGTGCTCTGGATTCCAAGCACGAGAGCAATAAAAAAATTCAGAACGTCAAAGAAGTAAAAAACCTATACGCCAGAGCACAAAAGGTGGAAGGCAGCATACCTTGATTCGTCTACTTCGACAGGTGAAACAGCCCGACCTTGTTCTTCGATGCTTGACGTGTTCGTGACCTGGTGCAGACTTTCGACGATGTCGTTGTGACTTATGTGCGTTAAATACCGGTTCTGGGAAGCCCGTGTAGAAACCAAGATTTTGGTACTGGTTAGGTGTCATTGCCATGCTCCCCACCATGGCTGCCTGCGGTTGCATATGTGGAGGCAGCGAGAGTGGAACTATTTCATGTTGATGCAACAGGTGCTGTGGTTGTGATTGTGGCTGCTGCGGTTGCTGCTGATGATGTTGTCGATGTGGCTGTTGATGTTGTTGTTGTTGTTGCTGTGCATTTTGGATCGAGTTCGCACCGGCACCTGACATGGAAGACAGGAACTGGTGGTAGTAGTCGCTCATGGTGCCAACAACCTAAGAGGTCGGGAAGGCGACTTCTCAAAATAAACAGCAACTGGAAAATAGTTGGTTGGCTGCGTATCCCAGCAGGAAGCCTGGGCAAGGCCTTGCTGGGATAACAAGGCCTTGATTAAACCTGGTCCTTGCCTCGGTTCAGATTGGCCGCGCCGGAGACGAAGAATATATGGCAGAACGGAGAGAAGGGGTGGAAGGGGGGAGAAAAAATGCGAAAATAAAAGCAACCTTAGGGTACAACAACCAAACAGCGTGGTAGGCCCCAATAGGCAAGGACGGTAAAGTGGTAAAGTGGCCAGTAGCTAGCGGGAAAGACAGTAGTAACAACAGAATGCTGTGGTAGTAATGGCGGCGTTGGTAGGAACGACGGGAAGAAGGATTGGACAGATTGGCTTGGTTGTCTTGTGCATTCTCCTCTCCCAGCGGACCGGTTGATCTAGGAGAACAGTAAGAATAATGGCTATCGCAGTGTGTAGAGCCCGTATGTCGAGGAAATCGCATTCTGGGTCATAAAGCAAGTGGCAAGTTCCACGGACGCGTAGCGTTAGGTTGAATCGGGAGAGTCAGAGCTGGTGGCACCGTGATCGGTTTAGTGCTTCGCTGGTGTCTGTGGAAAAGCCCTTTTGCTTCTATTTGGGCAAGGGGGAAGGGGGGGGG
>LLKO01000030.1:307288-340816 GCA_001513895.1 Graphilbum fragrans | reverse complement strand
TTTTCGTCCTCAAGGAGATAGACCCGCTTGTGTGGCTAGTTTCCCCCAGACTTGGTGGTTAGCGTGCCGGAACGGTTACTACTCGGATGCCCAAATATCGCTGTTTGTGAGTTGGCGGGGAGGATCTCCCACTGTGGCGTTGAAGCATAAAAACTGCTAGCGTTTCGTTGTTCTCGTAGACAATAGCGGACGAAGTTCCTTCAGCCTGTTACGCACAAAAAAGCATATGCCACCGCATACAAAGCAAAAGAATCAATGAGCCGCCTGAGATCACCGGAGATCTAGTCTTGGCATCTGAACTCCAATACCGTGTCGTCTTTCATGTGCCGTATGCAGTGTGCTGTAAATTAACAGTCATATCTGCGAGCCACTGTAAAATGCTTAAACCTTATGCGTTTCGACAAACTCGGAGAAAACAACCGCACTGGGCCCTTCGGTTACAGATGTACTCCTTTCGAAGACTAGGATTGGAACCTTGCATACGAGTTAGATAGCCGATAGCCACAATTAGGCTGGCCACAACCACCAGCCACCAGTCACTAGCCACCAAACCCCATCCTCAGCTTCAACCTACTAACTGGCCACCGGCACTCCGCTACTCTTCAGGTTGCTACGAGGTGGCGGTGAGAGCATTTGGGATTTTATTTGATTTCTATACGGTCAATTGCAGCCTTTTGTATTAGCTGCGACATCTTGCGGAGGGTGGTGAATGAAAAGTGATAAACTGCCATTTTGTTTGTTTGCTCCACAGCTATGGATGGAACGTGATATTGCTTTCAAAGCAACGGAAAAGCTCATAATAACTACACGTATTTAAAGCAATAATAATTTTTTATCAAGCATATTCCTCTCGTAGAGCCACAGAACGGGGAGTTCGAATTGTACTGTCCAGCTTCGTATACTCATAGCCTCTGAGAGGAATACAATGGCGGCACATATCACATGGGCATGCCTTCTCTCCTTATTCACAATCGAACTGCATTTGACTTAGTCTCGTGATGCGTTTTCCCCAAGATGGCTTGAGATATGTCCCATCACGGTGTTAATTCTGTTTGTCACTCCAAACTACATGCTACGATTTACTGCAACAGTGCCACGCGTACAATTTTTGTATCCAATGGTGTGAAATATTAGTTGGCGCCCTTGAATCATCATTTCTTGCGAGGTAATACAAAATCCTGTCCTGTCACCGTATAAATACTTTCGTCTAAGGACACTGGAGTAGGCAAAATGGTGAAGGCGCTCTCTAATGTGAGTGGAAAGTAACTAGTTACATACGACTTACCCTACGAATGAATACCTTTTGCACAAGGCACAAGGGACCCTGTCTATAATAAAAGGCCGATCCCCCAGGTTGGCAAACAGACGATAATCCGCAGCTTATAGATCGGGGTCAATCACTTACGATAGGATCAGCCTTATGTGGATGCGGATGGTGATCACAAATGCTAGATCTGTGAGTTTACTGTTCCTTGATACTTACCCTGCTCCTGCTTTACGCCGATTTTCATTAGTACGCAGCAAGGAAACGCATAGAGCACGGAGTACAACGGAGTCATAGGATACAGACCACAGCATCTCGTGTGGCTAATTTGTGACGCCATGTGATACATAGGAAAGCGTTCGTACAATAACGATATGGAGCTCACCCGCCAAGTGGTGGCATTGTTTTACTGAGAGCTCCGCCCAAGTTTGATGCCATTCACGGCCTTCATAGTTTTTTTCTTTGGGAGAGAATGCTTTTACTAGACGGTTGGGAATCGGATACAAATCCGAACCAAGCAAATTTGCCTTGTGACTTGGAAGCATTTGTAATGGTGTTTTGAAATGGCCATCTGGACGTCTCTATCTAATGGCAAAATTTTATCTTCCCCATATTTTCCTCCCCAACTCATTTTACCGAGACCGAACTGCAAGTGCAAGCAGCCGCACACCAACTTCGACCCTTTGAAATGAATCTTGAATGGTTGTACTTGATGCGTTTGCAGATCTTTTTCGTCTTGTTCACATTTTCGACACATTTTCATCAAGCTGAACGATACAGTACTCAGTACAAAGTACTAAGCGAAAGAGAGGATTAGAAAAAGTCGTCTGCCGCGGCATTGCCTACGGAGTAAGTCTTTTCTTCGTTCAGGCGGCCACATTTGTCCACATTCACTAATCCGGTTAGTGGCTCTTAGAGTTCGAGATAGGGATCTTCTGCCCCGAGACCAGTAAAGGGAAGGCTTCAAATCCCCGCAGTCGAGACATGCCGCGACGAAAGGACCGAGCACCCGGGCAATCACATCGGGATGTGACGATTGCATTGTGTCTCGACTGTTACATACATGATCTGTTCGCATTGGAGAAAAAGTGGTAGACACCCGGACATGATGTGCAGCAGTGTGTAGTCGTATTCTGTCCATTGGTTTGGTCACGAGCATTCCTTATTCTAGGTTGCATTGCACGAGCTCATAACATTGCATTTTGTCTACAACCAGGGTATGTATGTATGTATGTAGGTAGTTTACGCGATGACGAGGCCGTTTTTGTACATGTACGACTTACGAGTACGAGTATTGCATACGAGTAAGTGCGTGACCCTCGCACTGTCCGTGGGTAACTGAATTTTGAACCCATGTCGTGTTGCCATTCTTACACTGAAGCACAGGGGTAGTAAGGAGGCTGCTGAGAAGAAACCATGTCTGGAAGTACTCCGTACTCCGTACAATGTACGAAAGTGCTTGGCGTCAATAATAACACGAATGATGTACCGGAGCTGGCATGACGTATGCGGCTGCATTCGTTTTCGTAGAGCTGTGTATGGATCACGCAAGCCTCAGCTACGGATATTATGCCTTTGGCCGTGGTCAGCCTGAGATATGATATATGGCTTCAGCCATCCTGTTGAAGCACGACTAAAGTGCTTGCAGCCCGCATCACCCCCAGTCGTAGTTATCTTTATTCTTTTGACAAATACCGTGGCCGAAACGACACTGTGGCCAGGGATTTAGCGTAGTGACCGCTGAAGAACGCCGTCGGTTTTAGCGCACTGAGCGGCGTGACCTCTCGGCCAATGGGGTCTGTGGCCGGTTCGGCGACCAGGCAAAACCAAGTGTGGTTTTCGGTATATGCCGCGCTCGTCCATCCTGAAAGCCAATGGAAAGCTCAAAGAGCGATCGTTCGTGCCCAATGCGCACACCTACCGAATAGTGGAAGTCAAAAGAGGGGAAGAGGCATGCGGTGCTCTTGCCAAAACAACTCCCGTTTGGTTTTGGAGTGGTGCATTGGCAATGTGCTACTTCCGTTCTGGGAAGTTGCTCATGACCACATGGCCTCGATTAGGGGCAGGAAGGGGGCACGGAGTACCTGCGAGGAAAGCTCGACGGACAGAGGTTCTGGGATTGATGTGTAGTGCACTCCAAGTGTCGTATGGCCTCGGACGGAACCGTTTGCCAGGCGTTCTTGCCCGTTGAGTCCGTGCTGTTTCCTCTTGTTTCCTCTCCCTGTTTTCTCTTTCCTCTTTTTACACATATTAGCAGGCTCAGCAGCTACTCGTATTGCACCATTGCACACCCTGTCGCTCTCTTCACTTCTCTCTATCAACGGGGCCTCTACGGGGTAATACAGACCAGGGGAAACAGGTGAGGGTCCACCGAAATTATACGAGCAGCTCGTTTTCTCGTGCTGTCCCTCATTTATCACATGTACGACGTATCTTATCTCGCAGTAGCTCTCCGAAAAGATACGGCGGCGAGGCACACAAAATAGGCACCCTGTACCTGAATATTTTGCGCTACTGCACTAGTGCACTACATCTCACTCACTAATAGCGAATTTAGAGAAATTTTGACATGCAATGTTATTACCACTTGTCGATCTGGCCATTTTTTGTTGCCGCCGCTGCCACCACCAGCGATGGGCACTTTGACCCTAGTCCAGTTGTCTTGACCTGCTGCACGCTTTGTTCCTTGTGACTTTGGCGACACTAGATGGCCGGCGTCCGACCCGACGGCTAGCTCGCTGAGTCTGGATATCCTTGCCAGGCGGGCACTACAGGACAAACCAGAGGAAGCGGTGTCTCTTGAGGATTTCGTCTCCTCTGTTTCCTTTGCGACTTTTCAGTCTCTTTTGCAAAGGATTGGCTCTCTTCGTTTTCATATACGCCCGGTTCTGTCTCAGGCGCAAGCACATCTAGATTGCGTCGGCTCTGCCTCAAAGAGCTCGCAGCTACTCTCGCTTTTCTAGTAAGTTTAGATTTTACTTGTGGTGGAAGTCTGCGTTTTCCGTGTCTAATATTGCCCTCTTTGTAATTTCTCAGGCTGTCTAGTACGAGGAGGCAAGGCGACGAGCGGCAATCTAGCTCCATGCTTGCTTGCTGCTTCGTTTGTTCCGCCTGCATGTCGCTCTGAAATGCCGTGATCGATTCGACATAAATTCGCTTCCTCTTTCCCCCGAGTCTCAGTTCTCCCCATGCTGGCTAGTCTCTTGCGCAACGTACCCCTCGAACTGTGAATCTTTGTCTCTCTAGGCTCGCACACACTATGAGTGCGTACGCTTTCCTTCGACGGGCACTCAACACTCTCCTATAGCGACGATAGCGACCTCCGAGGAATGCACACCAAGCCTGAATACGATCGAGAACTGACGACAAACGGAGAGAAGAGAAAGAAGACACGGCTCCCGATCGAACTTGACACCTCTGTTTTGCTGCACCTGCTTTCTTCAAATTATGCCTCGGTTTCACTTCCCTGTGCCTGGCCGGCGCCAGAGGCAGACACCAGTGGCTCCTCCTCCTCCGATGAGCAAAGCTCAGAAGATCTTGGGAGAGGCCGATATTGCGATAGATATGCGTGGCCCGTCTCTGGCGGTAGAGGCACCAAAAGACTGGGACAGAGGTTCTGAATGCGGGATCAGCATATGCATATCAGAAACCAGCACGAATGTTGACGGTTACGACGAGCAAATGCCCACCATGGAAGGCAGCCAGAGTCTTTTCCAAACAGGTCTAGGAAGGCCGATACCCGATGACGAGTCTGGCGTTCTCCCACGAAACATGGCTGGTTCTACACTCGGGTCCAGAACAGGCATTACGGATGCCTCAAGTCTCCGCCGACAACAATCTTCTTCCACGATCATGTCCTACTACGACAGGGCCAAGGTGCCTCTCGTCATCTCCCAACAAACATCCAGCTCGGCTATGGCAAAGGGACCACCAAACAAAGCTAGTTCGCTACTAGATATCGATGGAAGTCTCTCTGTGTCGAGCGCGATGGCGAAGAAGAAACCGGCTAAGCTAGACCTGTCGAGCTTGCTATCACGGCGCAAAACATCTGTCGTTTCCTCCCCGTCTTCCGCAACAGGGAGTAGTTTCTTTCTTTCACCTGAGTCCGCGCTGCGGTCTCCTCTCACCACCCCCTTATCTCCCGCTAAACGTAGCCCACGCGTTCTCACGAAGGCGAAGAGCAGCCGGAGCCTATACCGGCCTACCACACAAAGCTCACTGGAAAGCAAACATTCTACTCAGTCCGCGGGTGCCCAGCCGGAAAACCCCGATAATATGTCTGGATCTTCTGCGAATGGCCGGTACCGTCCAGAGCTGCAAAATTTGTACGACCACTATGAGCAGGTTTCTTTCCGGGATCCCTTTGCGAAACGGGGCAGTGAATCGGGGGCGTCAACCAAGCCGAAAACGCCATACGACGAAGACGTTGACCCTTTGACCGTGGATTTGGAAGCCATAGACGAATTCGACCCGAACTTTGCACCGGCTATCAGTGGCGCGGCAAAATCACTCAATGCGCCGACGATTGACTATTCTGAGAGCATATCAAGCCGGCACACAAGGACCTCGCGAGCATCGAGACGCACTTCCCGCAGTCTGTTGGATATGGATCTGCAGCAGACCAGTGTTCTCTCTCTCTCGTCTGACTCCGAGGACGATTTGGCAGATCCTGCACCTAAAACGCCGGCTTCAACATACACAGACTTATCTGGGCCGCCTCTAGAGCCGTCTCCCAGGTCAGCTTTGCCTCCACTCCCGATAGGAGACCGCAGAGATAGCATCACAAGCCAAATATCAGCGAGTGCATCAACGCCACAAGGACTACGGTTTCTGCCTGTCCCTGGGAGCAAGCCTACAGGCCTCAAAGGTCGAAAGGCGCCGCCGAACTTACGACTTCATCCCATGCCACAACCGGTGGGCGACTACGTTGCAACGCCACCGCTACCCTCTCGCCCCCCTTCACAACTGCCCGGGGCACCGACGGCCTCTAGACGAACGTCAGTCACTCTTAGCCAGTCGGATTTTAAAGTGTACGAGGCTCGAGCTATCACCATGGTTCCTGCACATGGCACGACTTACGGCGTCAAAGGGTCGCCGCGTGATGTGTCTCCCAACCACGCGACGCCGCCCCTGTCACCGACTAGTGTCGATTTCTACCTCCGGTCAAACCGCAGCTCTGTCGCTGATGGCGACCAGCGCTCAGTGGTTTCTCACGACAGCAATCGGTTTGTGTCGGTGACGCGGCAGGAAGAATTGCTGTTGGCGGCACTGCGGATGAAGCGGGAGACGATGCGCGAGTCGATTATCAGCGAGTTTGAGCGTGAGCAGGAACAGACGTTGGAGCAGGTCAATAGCACCCTGCGGCTCAAGAGGCTGAATTCGCCTCGTCGTACGAGCACTGGCACGTTCCAGTCTCGTACTTACCGTTCTTTCAGCCAAGCGTCGCGGTCGGCTAGCCAGGCCTCGATCAATTTGAAGGACCTGCCAATCCACTTTGAAGGGAGCTCTCTTTACTCGCCTTCTTTGGCATCCCCCATGAGCTTCTCGATGGGGCCAAGGGATGGGAGCATGGATCGGTCGTCGCGGCAGACGCTTCGGGCACTAAAAGAGTCCAATTACGAGACGGATGATGAGGTGGCGAGCAAGGCCAACATGGCGTTAAGGAAGAGTTCGAGCGGGCACATGTCCGGGCCCTACCAGAGTTCTCAGATAAGTGGATCAGTTAGCTACGATGAAGAAGACGACGGTAGTTTTGAAAGCATTGGACCGCCGTTGTGGCAGTCGTCGTCTCTAGTGCCACCAGATTTGGCGGAGCGGCCGAAGCAGGAGCCGAAGCAGCAGCAGCAGCAATACCAAGCGGCCTCCGGAACCCAGACGGCGTCCCAGAGATTGGGCTCTGATGCATACGACAGTGCCAGCAGCAGTGCAGTGTCTCAGAGTGAGGCCAGTGTTCCACGACCGGACTCTCCGGTGGATGGGCCGTTGCCAACGCCACTGCCACGAAAAAAGGCAATTCGAATCAGCGCCGTAGGCACTGTCGGTGTGGAGGCGTCGTGGTGGGGAGACGATGGTTGAGGCCATGCTGTACAATATTGTGGTAAAGTGCCTTGAGGGGGTTGGGACCGATCAGGGTCACCTTTTTTTTTTGTTTCGCCCGTTTCCATCACCTACCAGAGCGTGGGCCATTTTCCTTTGTCATGGGCCGGACTGGTTGTACCATATATCACTAAAGTAATAGCGTAATGTAGCGAGGTGATTCTTTTTCTTCGGAATTGTATTCTATTTGTTTATTGGTTATCACAACCGGGTTTTCCGTATGTACTTCACTTTTTAATTGGAAATGTCTCTCAGTGTGTCTCCACGAAGCCAAACGACCCAGGCGGCTGCCTCCTTGTCTGGCTGTGTGTCTACACCGCCTCTTTGCCCTCCGCGACTCATGGCAGCTTGTACGAAACGCGCGAGGTGCCTTTGCTGCGCGAGATCTTGGTGACCTTGGTTGTGCCGCACAGATCGGTGGTGTCGACGTGGGTGCCGCCGCAGGGGTAGATTTCGGCGCCGACAATGTTGACCATGCGGAGTTTCTTGGGCGACTGCGCGTCTGCGTCTGTTTTAGGCTCTGTCTCTCCCCCCAGCGGCGTCGGCCACAGCCGCTCGAGCCCGCGCTCGCGAAAGTCTGCCTCGCTCCACCACTCAATCTCGACGGGCATCGCGCGTGCAATGTAGTCGTCGACGCGGGCCTGGATGGGCGCCAGCCAGCGGCCCTCGATCTTGCCGCGGAACTCGCAGCCGGCGGCATCGGGGAAGTGCGAGGCCTTGAGCTCGTCGAAGCCCTCGACCTCAGCCTCGACGAGATGGCGCACCGCGGCGCCGAGCACGTGGCCGGCCGTGTGCAGCCGCGAGTAGAACAGGCGCTTGTCGACGTCGATGGCCTGGAGGACGGTGTGGCCGGGAGCAAAGGAGGGCGCGGCCGGCGCCTCGCGATCGGAGCCAAAGTGGCCGAAATGGAGCACTCTCTCCGAGGCGGCGTCGGCTTCCATGCGAGCAGAGACGACGTGGAAGACGGCAGAAGCAGGAGAAGGCGCGTCTGACGTTTCTGGGCTGCCCTCTGCGGTCAGCGCCATGGTGCCGACATCTGTGGGCTGGCCGCCGCCCTGGGGGTGGAAGATGGTAGCCTTGGTGACGACGGCATAGTCTCCGGCCTTGCCCTGCTTGTAAAGGGCGCGGTTGGCGTCGTCAAGGGTCTCATAGGGGATGACAGCCTGGACGACGGTAGGTAGCTCGGACAGCTTGGCGTCGAAGTGAAAGGCCAAGTAGGTGGCGGTGGATTCTGCGTCTTGTGCCTGCTGGTCAGCATGGAAGAGCTAGCTGGGGCCAAGGTGATGCCGGCTTACCATACTGGTGTTGTCTGCGTCCCGTGGGGAAGAAAAGAGAGGAATGTCGTTGAGGGCGGCGCGACTACGCGATCCCGGAGGCGCTGAAAGGCGTCTGCTGTTCGTGTGTGATTATCGCCGATATGGTGGAGCGACCTAGGCGACTTATCTCATGGCCAAATCGTGGCCGGTGCTAAACTAGTTGCATTTTAAGCATAAGACGTGGCCGGGCCGGGCGAGACGAGGCTCGGATACGGACAGCAGTAAAGCGGTGTTTCAAGTAGAAAGTAATCATGTTGGATAAATTCTCGAATAACTCCTCGTGTTTGTAAGCCATCAATAATAAAGAAAAAGAAAGAATGCCATGAAGCCCGGTGGTGGAGGGACCAAACGAGGGTAACCGCCATGTGAACGAGTGCTGAAAAGGGAATAAGTGAAAGACAAAGAACAGGAAAGGCAAGCAAAACTAAACGGCAGGTAATCAATAAAAGATCATGGTATGTTTTAGGTTTCATCCTCGGCATCCTTAGCATCCTCAGCATCCTCCTTTTCGACCATCCCTCCTGCGCTCATTCACCCCAGAGGCCCTGATCGGTATTGATGGAAGCCGTTGGACACCGAGCCGCCGACAATGGGCACGTCGGCGCACTGGGCGTGGGCGTGGCCCATTTCGATGTCTTCGTAGGACGGCGGCGGGTCGTCGCGCATGTACATGCTGTGAGACGCGGCCAATTTGAGCGCTACGTCGCTGTCGCGGGTGGTCAAGGAGTGCGGCGAGAGCCCGCCGCTGTCGTGGAGGGAATGATGAGCGCGACTATCGGGTTCACGATGGTAGTGGTGGCCGCCGGCATCGCTGTCAGCGTCGGGGGGTAGGTCTCGGTGTTGATGTTGCTGCTCAGCGTCGGGTGGTGCCTCCTTGGCCAGCTGCTCTTGTTGGCGACGCCGCCGAATGCAGCAGAAATAGAGGAGGACAACCAGCAAAAAGACGACGACCACGGCCGACCCAACAGCAATGCCAGCAATGGCACCGGCGCTCAACTTGGAGCCGTTCTGGCTGCCGGGCAGCTGGCCCAGCCCAGGGCCGCCGCCACCACCGATGCCGCCAAAGCCTCCGCTGCCGCTGCCACTGCCGCTGCCGCTGCCGCTGCCACTACCACTGCCACTGCCACTTCCGCTGCTGCTTCCATCGTCACTGCTGCTATCATCATCACCACTGCTGCCACCGCCGTTGTCGGTGGTGGTGGTGGTTGTGGTGCTGTTGCCGGTGCCAGAGGCATCTCCACTGTCGCCACCCCCATTGCTACTCCCGCTGCTGTCGCCAAACCCGCTGGAAAAGGGATTGCCGCTGAAAAATCCGTTGCTGACCGAGTCGCGTCGGGCTTCCCCACCCTTCTCCTGGTGGCCAGTGTGTGCCCGAAGGATCCGACTCCGTAGCCTCTCCGTGAGCAGAGTCATTTTGGGTTGGGGGTGGTATGTGCCGAGACACGTGAAATAAAAAGAAAAGAATAATGAGGAAATAAATCCGGGTGTCCAGTCTAGAGACACCAGCGCTGACCACAGATATGGAGATCAGAGGGGGGAGGAGAGCTCTATTTTATGCTGATATCTTGCTCTACGTGGTGCCCCATGTCCGGACAGCACAGCTGGGGAACATACCACCCAACCCACCCTTTCCTATTCCCTGTCCCCCCAGCCGGACAAATCGGAGGTGCTGCCCAGCCTGTCACAGCATGTCCATTGTGCATAGAGTACAGACAATGGGGTGGCTGAGCCTGCGGCCCTCTGCATTTGGGCAGGCGAGCGGTCGGCAGAGAGAGAGAGGGCCAACAGGCGAGAGGACGATCGCACCTGAAAATCGGTGTGTGTGTCTGGACTACGATACAGTGCATAAGAGCCTATGCATAAAGGCTGTCTTTTGTCTGCAGTGTTAGCCACATGGCTTGCATTATTCTGTCTGCCCACAATGCCAACGCTTGGTGCAGAAAACCTTGTGCCGAACTTTACAGATAATGCTGTGAGGCAAACGGCGAACCTTAATTTACGTGGTCGAGATATAAAAGGCTGGGGCGGAGTCAATTCAGGTTGGGCTTTTTCCCTCGTAGCGCTCCGGCACAGTGTAATCTACACATTGTGCTTGGGGGTGGCTAGGCCTACATTAACATGGCCGAATACGCTCTTTCCGTATCCCGTGTGTGAGACCGCCTTCTCTCGACCAGGTTGCACAGTTCCAGCCACATTCGCAGCCACAGAACCGTACCCCGCCGCTGATGGAGGGCATCATGGTGGGGTTGACGCTCGTGGAGCGCGTTGCTGTGGAATACTGCTGGCAGAATGAACGTGAGTGGCTCCCGTCTTATCTTATCACTGATTACAGTGCCTGAAGAATTTTTTTTTTCACCCAATTTCCCAGTCGTGTTATTATTATTTTTTTTTATTCTATTTTTTTTTTTGGTTGGCGTCTTAATATATGGTGGTAGCGATTTTCTCCTCTTCTCTTTTCCTCCTTTTTTTCCCTTCTTCCTCTTCTTCCTCTCTCTTTTCTCCTTTTTGCCTCATCATATACCCAGCGTCTCGCCCGCATCTGGAAACAGACTTCCAGTGCCTGCCACGACGGTTTTCCCTTGTGTTTTTTTCTCTATCTCGTTTTTTGTTCTCGAACGCCGCTAGACGGTATTCTTGATCGCCATGGATACCCAACAGCTCGCGAAGCTGCTCCAGGAGAGCCAGATCCGTATGTTTTGTGCCCTAGAACCCGATGTTGATGGCGGCGAAGATGACATGCTAACTGGGCAGCTGACACCACCCGCGTCAAGGCCGTGACGGCGGAGCTGCAGAAGAACTACTACTCCAAGCCGGAGGCGGTTCTGTCGCTGATCGAGATTGTGTGCACGCACGGCGATGACACGATCCGGCAGCAGGCGGCGATCCAGGCGGCGCGGCTGGTGCCGCGGCACTGGAAGGCGACGACGCGCGAGCAGCGCAAGGCTGTGCACGAGCACCTGATGCAGGCAGCGCTCAAGGAGCAGAACGCCAAGTGCCGCCACTCGGACGCGCACCTGATTGCGGCGATCTCGACGGCGTATGACGCCAAGGACTACCAGTGGCCGGAGCTGATCCCGGCGCTGTTCACGCTGGCCAGCAGCAGCGACGTGACGCAGCGCGAGATCGGGTCGTACATTCTGTACAGCACGCTGGAGTCGCACCCGATGCTGTACCGCGAGCAGATCCCCAAGCTGCTGGAGCTGTTCGGGCAGACGATCAAGGACACCAGCAGCGCGGACGTGCAGGTCAACACGGTCATGTCGATCGGGGCGCTGCTGGTGCTGGTGGAGACGGCGGAGGAGGACAACGAGGAGGCGGCGCAGGCGGTGCAGAGCCTGGTGCCGCACATGGGCCTGGTGCTGAAGGGCGCGGTGGACGCGGGTGACGACGAGAAGATCCAGCAGGTGTTTGACGCGCTGCAGCAGTTCCTGGTGTGCAACGCGGCGTTTATCGGCAGCCACCTCAAGAGCCTGCTCGAGTTCGTCATGGACCTGGCGGCGAACAAGGAGGCCGACGAGGAGGTGCGGATCCAGGCGATGTCGTTCCTGATCCAGGCGATCCACTACCGGCGGCTCAAGATCCAGGCGATGAAGGGCATGGCAGCGCACATGGTGGTCAAGGGCATGCAGATCCTGACGGAGATTGGCGACGACGAGTCGTCGGACGACGACACGCCGGGCCACGTGGCGCTGAGCCTGCTGGACGCGCTGGCCAGCGAGCTGCCGCCGCGGCAGGTGCTGGTGCCGCTGCTGGACGAGTTCCCCAAGTACGCGGCGTCGGCGGACCCGGCGCTGCGCAAGGCGGGCATCCTGGCGCTGGGCAACTGCGCGGAGGGGGCGCCGGACTTTGTCAACACGCAGCTCAAGACGATCCTGCCGATTGTGATTGCGCTGCTCAACGACGCGACGGAGGTGGTGCGGCACGCGGCACTGGTGGGCCTGACGGGCCTCGCGGACGAGATGCCGGACGACATTGCGGTGGAGCACGAGGCGCTGATGGGGGCGCTGATCCGGAACCTGCAGGCGGCGATGACGGCGACGGCGGACGAGGAGGCGGCGGCCAAGAACGGGCAGGTGATCCGGGCGGTGTGCGCGGCGTTCGACTCGGTGTCGCGCGGGTTCAAGCCGGACGTGATGAAGCTGTACGGGCACGAGATGATCCAGCCGATTGCGCAGCTGTTTGGGCACCCGGACGTGCGGGTCAAAATTGCGGCGGCCAGCGCGCTGGGGGCGATTGCGGCGTCGCTGGAGCAGGACTTTGAGCCGTACTTTGAGAAGAGCATGCTGGAGCTGGGCGCGTACATCCACATCACGGGCGACGAGCTGGAGCTGCAGCTGCGCAGCGCGGTGCTGGACACGATCTGCCGGGTGGCGATGGCGGTGGGCGCGCAGCGCTTCCAGCCGTACGTGGTGGACCTGATGAAGGCCAGCGAGGAGAACCTGAGCCTGGACGACGACCGGCTGAAGGAGAGCAGCTTCATCTTCTGGGCGTCGCTGTCCAAGGTGTACGGCCGCGACTTCAAGCCGTTCCTGTCGGGCGTGTTCAAGGCGCTCTTCGACACGCTCGAGGACGAGGACGGCCCGGTGATCCAGCTGACGGAGGAGGAGAAGGCCATTATCGCGGCCGGCGGCAAGGGCGGCAGCGACAGCGACGAGGACGAGATGGACGACGACGAGGACGACGACGATGACGACGACGAGTGGGCCGGCCTCGACGGCGACGGCGACGAGAAGGAGGTGGCGATGGAGGTGCTGGGCGACATTATCACGAACGCGTGCTTCGAGGAAGAGATCCAGGAGCACCTGGAGAAGGCGATCGAGATCTCGATCGCGCTGACGGAGCACTTCCAGGACAACGTGCGCAAGGCGGCTATCAGCACGCTGTGGCGGTCGTACATCCGCGTGTGGCAGCTGAGCGCCGAGTCGACGGGCACGAAGTGGGAGCCGGGCTTCCCGCCCAAGGCGGCGCCGTCGCCGCTGCTGGTGAAGCTGGGCGACATGATCACGAAGCCGACGCTAGAGATCTGGAGCGACGAGATGGAGCGGTGAGTTTTCTCCCAGCGTTTTGCTTGTTCCTGCTATCCCACATGATGAATACCTTGCGTTATACCCAGCTCACTCTGATGCTTTATGCGATGCTGAGCACCCGTAATATCTGCTTCTGATCTTGTTTCTCTTGTCTATTTTGTCGCTCCTGTTGCAGGCGGAAGACAGCGTGCTAACGATGCAGGGACGTGGTGACGGAGGTCAACCGCAACGTGGCGGCGACGCTGGAGGCGTGCGGCCCGGCGTTCATTGCGCAGGAGAACGCGGTGCAGGAGATCATGACGGTGCTGGGCCAGCTGATCACGCGGTCGCACCCGTGCCAGCAGGATGCGGGCGAGGACGACGAGACGCCGGACGTGGAGGAGAGCTCGGAGTACGACTGGCTGGTGATCGACACGGCGCTGGACGTGATCATGGCGCTGGCGGCGGCGCTGGGGCCGGCGTTCGGGGAGCTGTGGAAGATCTTTGAAAAGGCCATCATCAAGCTGACGAGCTCCAACGAGTCGTACGAGCGGTCGTCGGCGGTGGGCACGATTGGCGGGTGCATTGCCGGCATGGGCGCCAGCGTGACGCCGTACACGAGCACGCTGCTCAAGGTGCTAGTGCACCGTCTGAGCGATGAGGACGTCGAGACCAAGAGCAACGCGGCGTACGCGATTGGCCACCTGATTGTCAACTCGACGGACAGCAAGACGTACCTGGCGAGCTACCCGGCGATCCTGGAGAAGCTGGGCCGCCTGTTTGCCATTGACCAGAGCGGGCGCCGGGTGTACGACAACGCGACGGCGGCGCTGTGCCGCCTGATTACGGCGCACGCCGACCAGGTGCCGATTGCCGAGTACCTGCCGCTGGCCGTGGAGAAGCTGCCGCTGAAGGAGGACTTTGAGGAGAACAAGCCGGTGTACACGTGTCTGTACCATTTGTGTAAGTTTTTTTTTGGTTTGTTCTTTGTTCTTTGTTTTTTCACTAACGAACAGACGAACACAACGAGCCCACGGTGGTGCAGCTGACGCCGAAGCTGATCCCGGTGTTCGAGCAGGTGCTGAGCCCGCCGGAGGAGCAGCTGGATGCAGAGACGCGGCAGCTGGTGCAGCGTGCGCTGCAGCTGCTGAAGAACTAGGTTGGCGTGCAGACTGCGTTCCAGGAGGAGACAACCGCGACATGCGGCAGACAACATGAAAAGGGGGGACCAGCAGACGGAAACAGTCGAGGTGGCAGGACAGACGGAGACACGAAGTCATGAAGAACGCGTTGAATCAGAGCTGGTTTATTTGTTTCTCGTACGGCCTCCCATACACAAGACTAGACGCGACGATTTGAGAGTCCTCCGTAGACAGGTTGGCTAGCATATATACACATTTACATTGTTGCCGGTGGCTCCTTCTGTAGTGGTTGTGTTTGGGTATTTCGTGCACGAATGCCTTCGTTGCCGCTTCTGTCGTCTTCCCCAGAATCCCACCGAACAACACCACCTACAGCTCGACCTACAGCCAATTCACCAGCGACTCTCCGCACCCATGTCCCCGTTCTGCGGCATCGTGCCCCCCCATCTTTTCCGCAGCATCGCGGCCAGCGCGTCCAACAGCAGCGAGCACCGCGAACTGGCCTCGACATGTTTGGCCATTCACCAGGGCCTGGCCGACCGGAGGGCAGATGACGCCGACCATGCGATGCAGAAGCCGCCAGAGCCGGCACAGAGCAGGACCACGCCGACCGCTCCGAGCTGCTTCCTCCCGGCCCGCATCGTCGAGGCCCTCCGGGACGCTCCGGGCGCCGACACCAAGCTCAAGCAGCAGGCGGAACACGGCTGGGCGCTGCTGCTAGCATACCTCGCCGGTGAGCCGGGGAGCCCGGACGGCAGCAGCCCGCGCCGGCTCGTGTATTCCGCCGGCCACAGCGAGGACTCACAGGTGCTGCCGGGCCAGCTGTTGCGGTGCGAGGCCGAGGCGCCGGTGGCCGATGCGCAGGCCAACGAGGCGTACGACAACTGCGGGCGGGTGCTGGCGTTCTACCGCAGCGTCTTTGGCTGGCGGTCGCTGGACAATCGGGGGATGCACGCCGTCAGCAGCGTGCACTTTGGGCGCGATTTTGACAACGCGCGTGGGTGCCCCGGGAGGAGGAGGAGGAGGTCCTGTGTCGGAATACGGAATACGGAATACGGACGCTAACGTAACGCCACAGTCTGGGACCCCGACAGACACCAAATGGTGTACGGCGACGGCGACGCGCTGCTCGGGCACTTTACGCAGTGCATGGACGTGGTCGGCCACGAAATGACGCACGGCATCACGGTGCACACGAGCCCGCTGGCGTACGAGGGGCAGTCGGGGGCGCTCAACGAGCACGTCGCCGACGTGTTTGGCGTCATGATCAAGCAGTGGGCGGAGCAGACGCCGGCCGCCGACGCCGACTGGCTCATCGGCGAGGGCTGTCTGCTGCCCGGCGTGCGCGGCGTGGCCTTGCGGAGCATGAAGGCGCCGGGCACGGCGTACGACGATGCGCGGTTTGTACGTGGCGGCCTGTTGCTTTGTTCCTGTCTCTGGTTTCTTGACTAACCCGCCAGGGCAAGGACCCCCAGCCGGACCACATGGCCGGCTACAGCGCCATGGCCGACGACTTTGGCGGCGCCCACGTCTTCTCCGGCATCCCCAACAAGGCCTTTTACCTGGCCGCCGTGCAGCTGGGCGGCTACAGCTAGGAGCGCGCCGGCCGCATTTGGTGGAAGACGATGACGCGCGGCGCCATCCCCCCAACGTGCTCGTTTGTGCAGTTTGCCCACGCCACCGTCGAGACGGCGGGCATGCTGTACGGCCCGGAGGTGGCCGACGTGGTGCAAAAGGCGTGGAGAGACGTGGGTGTGGGGGTGTGATGCTGTGGTGCTCAGAGTCGTTGTCCCTTGTGCTGTATATTGGTAGACTTCATGGCTAGCATTCATCTCTCATCTCGCATCCGCTCTATCTCTCCGTTCGTCTCCACGCCCCTCCCCCATCAGCCTCTTCCGTCATTTTGTCTCCTCTTTGAATATTCCCGCATATTCCGTCGAACTCCTCGCACTCCTCGCACTCCTCGCACTCCTCACATCTCCCACTCATCTCTCTCATCCCATTCATCCTCATCATCCGGCTGCCCCTCCTCCCACTCCCCGGCTACAAATCTTCCACCCCACCATCCTCCGTGCTCCTGCGCCATGTGCACGTAGATATCCGCTTCCGGCACCCGCAGCCCGCACCCAAAGCACCAGTGTGCGCCGCAGCCCGGCATCGGACACGCAATGTGGTCGCACCCGCTTGCCTTGTGCGTCAGCGTGTCGCACCCCGGACACTGCCGCACCTCCAGCTTCGGCGCCACTCGCAGCCTCGCCATCACGGCCGCTTCCGCCGCCTCCGCTGCTGCTGCCATGGCCGCTGCCTGCTCCGGTCTCCCTTCTGTCGCCACTGCGGCGTCCGCTGCCGCCAGGGCTGCCGCCGTGGCCGCTGCTGTGGCCGCTTCTGCCGTCGCGTTCCACTGGCACTGCTCGCAGGTCCAGCCGCGGACGTCAGGCGGCGCTCCCTGCGCACAGGCTCTCTCGGCGAACTGATTGGCCTCGCCGCAATCGTTGCACCACGCATACACCCAGTTGCCGGCCGCGTGGACGGCCTCCTGTAGCCCGCCGAGCATGTTGAGCCCCGCGGCCGAAATCGTGCCCGGGGCCGGCTGGCGCCGGCAGAACGGGCAGCAGAGCGCCGCCATGTTGATAATGCGCCCTCGGCCGTTGAGCCCGTACCAGGCCGCGTGGCAGTCGCCGCAAATGCGCTGCGCACAGCCTCGGCGGCCGCACGCGGGTCGAATACCGTGAACGCCGCCCGCACGCCGGCTGACCGTCTGGAAGCACAGGCTGCAAGTCTCGCCCTCGGCGCGGCGGCGTGCGATCCAGCCCGCCAGTTCGGCCAAGACGGCCTCGGAGTTGCGCACGAGTTTGCCCTGCAGCGTGAACGGCGGCCTCTGCGGTCCGGCCGAAGCCGCCGCCGGCAGCACCTCAACCGCCGCCGCCAAGCCCTCGGTGCCCGCGGACGACGCCACGTAGAACAGGCTGCGGCCGCTGAACGGCTGGGCGATCTTGTTCTGGTCGTTGCGCAGCAGCCACGCCGAGCCGTTGTCGGCCATCAGCTTGCGTGCACTCGTCGTCGTGTCCACAACCGTCGTCACCGCGCCCGAGACACACGCCGGACACTCGTAGTGGCGGCTGCTCTCAGGGCCGTCGCCGTCGCGGTATTCCACAGGCCACAAAATGCGGCTCAGACAGCGGCGGCACTCGACCACCGGCGCCGTCGTGCCCGTCTTGCCATCCGAGGCCGTGCGCTGGGCTTCGCGGCAGTAGTGGCACTTGGGCCGCACCTGCAGCTGGTCCCTGTTGTAGACCACATATTGCGCGCGGCAGCTGGGCACCACGCATTCCACCCACCACAGCGGCGTCTCTGCCGTGTGCGACGCGCCCCCATTGCCGTTGACGTACGCCTCCATGGCTTCCGGCGAGTCAAAGTCGCTCTGGGATACCAGACACAGGCCGCACACGCCCTTGGGCCCCATGATGGTCACCGAGCGCGGAAAGCGGCACTTTTCGCATGTCACCACGCGGCCCATCGCCAGCTTCGTCTTGTCTGGCTGCCAGCCGATCTGCGCCGTCAGCGTCGTGTCCATGTTCATCTCCAGCATCCGGTAGTCCACGAGCGTCCGGAACAGCTGCCGGTCGGTCGCTGAGAGCAGCCCGTCCGTGCCGCTGAATCCGGCCAGCCGCCTTGTTTCGCCGCTGGCCACCCGCTCTTCGTAGTCGCTGTCCGCCGCCAACAGCAGGCCCAGGCAGCTGGCATTCCACGTCTCCGGGATCTCCAGCGTGTTCCACCCGCGATACCGCAGCAGCTCGGCGTCCGCCGCATCGCGCAGCGGCCAGATCCCCACCCGCAGACTCAGCGCTGCCAGCACCGCCGCCGGCCGATGGCCCAGTTTGGTCCCCGGCAGCACCGCGTGCAGCAGCACCTTCCAAAACATGTGCCCGTGCGCCTCGTCCACCAGCGCCAGCGGCACCCGCGCCACGCCGCCCTCCTCGCTGGCCTTGCTCGGCATCGCCGCGATGTGCGCCGGCAGATCGGCTTTCGTCACCACATACGTCATCCGCGTCAGTGCACGCCCCAGTCGCCGCAGAATCAACGGCTCGCACGACCGGCCGATCTCGAGCAGATCCTTGCGTGTAAATTTGCCGTCGTCGTCCTCCTCCTCTTCTTTCTCCTCCCCCTTGCCCTTGCCCTTGCCCTTGCCCTTCCCAAACGCCAGCGTCGGGTCCAGCAGCACACACGGAAACTGCCTCGCGGCCGGCACTCCGCTGATCATCTCCTCGATCTCCCCCACAAAGTCGTACGACTCCTCCAGCCACTCCCTGAGCGCCGCCCGCTCGCCTGCGTTACCGACGCTCTCCACGCTGCGGCTGAACAGCTCGTTGAGCTCGTTTCGTGCCGGGTTCTTGCGGTCCCCCGACGCCGCCCGCCACAGACTGCCAAACACCGGATTGGCCGTGATTGCCATCACGTCCGCCTTCACCGTGATCCGCAGGCTCTCCACCACCTGCGTGCGGTAAGCCTCGTCCACCTGGTACCGCTTCGTAAAGTCCCCCAGCGGTGGGCTGCGGCGAGCCACATAGTGGCCCATCTGCGAGACGCCGATGTGAGTCTGCCGCATGTTCGCCCTCGCTACCTCCGTCGAGCCGTGCGTGCCCGCCCAGTACTTTTGGAACCCCGCGTCATTCTCGCTCTTCATCAGGTGCAGGTCGCTAGTGTCCCGGTACTCACACACCACCAGCCGTGCTTCGGTGGCTGTTGCCGGACCCGTGTCGCCGCTGTCGTCCGCTCTCGCCCCCTTCTTCTCCACCCCCATCCACGCCAGCAGGATCGCCAGCGTCATCCGTGCACAGCGGCTGTAGCTGCTGCCGTCGTCGTACCTGAAACACGCCCCTCCGGTCCGGTATGCCAGGTACGTGAACGACGAGCTCGTCGCAATCGGATCGCTCCGCGCAATCAGCGAGAACACCCGGCACTTTTTCGGCCCCCGTCCCAGCACGTCGCCCGCCTTGACCCAGTCCGCGAACTCCGGCCCCGTCTCCCCAAAGTCGTTTTCTCGGCCCTCGTACCCAGTCAGCTCCCGCAGCTCCGCCGTCCGGTTGTCGCTCGGCTTTCTCGGCATGTGCGGCGGCGAATCTGTAAAAAGCACCACAATCGTCTCCGCCTCTGGCCGCATCTTGTTGTGCGCAGCTGCCAGCCCCGTCCGCGCTGCCTCCGGCCAATCGGTGCCCAAGTCCACCTCTAGACCCTCCGCAAAAGCAATCAGCTCCTCGCGTGCCAGCGGTGCCGACGGCGACGGCGGCCCCGACACCCGGTGCCACTGCGACCACTGCAGCACCGCCTTGGCTGCGTAGTCGCGGTACACCATGATGCCCACTTGATCGAAGCAGCCCGTCAGCGCCGTCATCCGGATCACTTCTGGCAGACACTGGTTCAGCGCCTGCAGAAAGAGCTCCATCGAATATGTCGCATCCGTCACAAACATCAGGTCGTACGTCTTGCCCGCCATGGTGCCGTTGGACGCGCTCGTGGAGCCCGGTGTGCTGTATAATGTGCTGTAGGCAGAGGCCGAAGTCGAGTCGACGCTAGAGTCCAAATGCTCCTGAAATGGCGAGACTGTGAGAATGCTGCCTGTTTCTTAGGAACAGCACAAGACGCGTCCAATCACCCCTTTTGTGCTCCTGTCGACAAGAGATCTAAGCCTCCCAGACCAGCCCGTCTAGTCACTCTAAAGCTTCCTGTGCCGTTTGACTCATGTGGAGACCGCAAGCCACCGACAACGCCCAGACCCTCAGCATCTCATCACAGTATATCGCCAACACACCATTGTGGCTCAGGGGGCCTTCCTATTCCCCGCTTTCTCTGATTTTGTCTCACGCAGGAGTGCTCCTGCAGCTTTCTCTTCCCACCAGGGTTCTGCTTCCTTGTCGTCACCATTCTGCCTATCGAGAGATCCTACCCAAGGACCAGGAGCACAGGATTCAGCACAGGATTCAGGCATGTATGATACCTAGTTCCCAACTTGTAAGGCTTTCCTTGGTAGTCATACGGCAAGCGGTGATTAACGCTTAACTCAGGTACATCCTTATGATCCACTTTGAAGTCACGTGTTTATGACGTACTCACGTGAATATACACGTGCCTATTTTCTGGACGTCCCTCAGAGCTGACCGTTTCGTGCCTAAAATTTGGTGCAATTAAACCCAGCGAAGTGATCAGCAAAAGAAAATTTATCCAAAATAACAAGCGGAAATGCCGGCGCCAGTGTCTGTTGGTGCCAGAGGGCCTTCAGCTCGTCCGTCCCGGATCAGCCCTTTTGGAATGGCCTTAGTGTCTGGCGGCGCACCATTTGGGCTGCCTTCTTAGCTGGCATCTGCCACATGTCGCCTTCTGTAGCGGCCGCTCCAGAGACGAAGAGTCTAAGAACCGAATGGCAAGACCGAGAAGCGAAGCACGCCAGAGACGCTAAGGCGCGGGCAAGGCGACGGACAGACAGACGCAAGAAAGCGCGGGCCAGCCAGCTCGTGTAAGCGCTCCTGAAACGAGCCTAGTTTCTCTGGGCGCGGAGGAGGGCAAAGGCACGACGAGCGTACGAGCGTACGAGCGTACGAGCGTACGAGCGTACGAGGGCGATGAGGGCAGCGAGAGAAGCGACGACAGAAGCAGGGAAGAAGCAAACCAGAATCCCGAAACCACGGGTCCTGCGGTCCCGGGGCCCAGTTGCTACGTCGTAGGCCGTGGCCACGCCTCAAAGAGCACCAAGAGGGAGAGACTGAAACAGGCCTTGTACGAGGAATACGCCGTGTAGTTGTACTCGCGGTGCGCTGTGTCGTGCATCTTGTATCTCATGGCTGCATTTTCGTGCTTGCGCCGTACGACGTGTACCTTTTGGGCAGGGGGGGTGGGCTTGGACTAAACCACGTCGGGACACCCTCTTCGCCGTGAGCTGCATCGTGCGATGCAGATGACAGAGTTCCGGGCCAAGCCAGCTGAAATCCTCCTGCACAGACCGGTAACGGCGGTAGCAAGCAAAACGATATACTAGGCAGCCGGGGGCAGTAGCGGGTAACTACGGACGCCGGGATGATCGAGTGTGTCTCTACCGCTGTCCACCTCCCTGTCGTCCCACCTAATGTCCCCGCGGAGGAGGGAAGAAGCAGGAGCCAGCTGGTGGGAGAGACATAACGTGAGTCCCCGGGCCAATCAACCGCCCCACGCCACGCCTACCATGATTGCTTTCGGTGTGCCGACCCAAGCGGTGGCTACGACGTAGACGGTCCAAGGCTGTGCCGGTACACGGCCACCATTTGTGTTGCCTTGTTGCTTTATTGCCTTGTGGGTTTGATATTGTCTGTTTCAGTTGAAAGCTCAGAGGCGTCCCGTGTTTAGCACGCCGAATACAGGCCAGAACGACTATAGACCATCATGACCAAATGCCAACTGCCCAACTGCCCAACCGCCCAACCGTGCTCATTCCAGACAGAGGAGCTGGATGTGGTCCACTTGTCCCAAAGCAGCCACAGAACCACAATATCGTGCGCTCCCCATCCACCGGTCTCCGTTTTCGGGTTTGTGAGAAGTGACAGCTACAGCCCACACGCACGCAAACACGCACGCGGACACCACCCAAGTGTCTGTGTGGCCACGGACACATTACGATAGCACATGATTTTGTGTGTTTTTATTTGGACCCGTCATTTCGGGGTCCTGGGGCACTAGTTAAGGGTAGAAGAGGAAAGGAGGAAAGGAAAATCTGCCCAATTTCAGGAAGGCTGTGCAGAAATGTGGATGAAGCAAAGATACGACGTATGTAGCTCTCCATGGCATGTCCTGCCCCGTCTGTCCTTCATATAGTCCTATGCGTTTCAGGCCGTGCCACCGGATACGAGCCCCCTCGCCCTATTGCCATTCATTGCTTTCGTATCCGGAGCATCTACCCCCTCTCTTACCGTTTCCTTCATGGGCTGTGCCGACTAGTCGCGTGCTTATGTGGCCGAATATAACGGGCTTGGTACCACCATGACGACTATACGCCAACCGGCTGCCCCTCCATTCGGTGTGATAAAATGTGCTCATATACCTTATAGTGTGTGACGAAGCTGGCATCTCCGCTGCAGAACGGCGCATACACGAGTGCCATACGACATGAACAGGCCATCCAGGCACCAAGACATCCAGGCATACAGGCACCCAACGTCGTAGCAGTAGCCTTGGATGCATGATGCTGCCTTGGAAAGTAACCGTAGCGAAAGGAGTCGATGCTACCCACATCTTATAAGCAGGAGGCAATGAAATAAACGGCGACCAGGCGAAACGAGCGTTGGCATGACGTCATCTTAGAGGCTGCTATCCCACCATTCTTTTTCTTCTTACTAGTCACTTGGCGCATACTCCGTACACGATTGCTCGTAGTACATTCGTACGATAGCCATGCATAGGCTCACCTTCACCGCCTGGTCGTAGGCAGCGTCTTCCTGGCTGCATCTCCGCTCCAGAATCGAAGATCTGTCGTTTCGCGGCGTCTGGTTGGCCAGGTTCTTCGCCGAGATGATGAGATGTATTGGCTGTTGTCTCTTCCTTTCCCGAAACCACTGCAGTCTTCGGGGATGGTGTACAGCGCCCAGTAGTACTCTGTAGCAGTGCCTGGCATTCCCTCTGTCGTCTTTGTTTCTTTTTTGGGTGGGGGGAACAGGGCGCGGCCGAATGGCCTGACTGTGACTTACACCAGTTCTAGGCACATTAGCAGCAAAGGTGTTCCTTAATCGGGAAGATTAGTGTGGGCGAGGGTGCCGAGAATGTGGGCCCTTCAGCTGGACCGGTATTGGGGCAACGACGCTAGTGCTATGAGGTTCAGCTGGCATAGGCACAGGAAAACGGGGCCGCTGTGCTGTGATTGGCCGGTGTCTTCGCGTAAAATTTGATCGTTGCGGAGGAGTCTCGTTTTTTCCTTTTTTTCCTTTAATTTTTTTCTCTCTGCTCTTCTCTTTGTATGGATAGGTACGAAAAGCAGGCCGCGGCGCCCCGGTAAGCAATGCAACAATCTAGGTTACAGCAGCCCGCGGACCGTAAAGTACGCATGGGGATTACAGTCATCAGCGAAAGCGCATGTACGAGTAATTGTACATATCGTAGTCGTCACCACCCCGTATTAGTTGTCGAACCATAATACGAGGGAACCCCTGCCACCACAGAATGCAACCCTGCGATCTTGACGATAGCAATTTGAGATGGGGTGAAGAGAACTAAGGAATACCCGTACATACACGACACAGAAAATCGTCAGGGGCTGTTCCAGACACTTGCCGCCCTACTACAGCCTGCTCGCCCGACGATCCCAGGTCACGCAGAGCTAGCTTTGCGATCTTTTGTTGGCGGGATCCCAGCATGCCTGCCGATGAGCCCAGTAGACAAGCCCCCTCTTAACAAAAACAGCCAATACGAGAATAGTACGCTATGCAGAAACAATACCAGCTGCTTCGGCCAGCCAGGCTTCTCTTTTCCAGACATGGCCCCATTGTCTCGCCCAGAAGGCTGACGAGAGCAGAGGAGGCGCAGAGATGTGCACAGGAAGGATTGGTTTGGGGGGGTTTGTGTTTTTGGCTCTTGTTTATGCCCTCTGACTGTCTGGGGACCGACGAATGGCTGGACATGCGTTAGGAGGACGGCCCGTCAAGCCTCTAAAAATGTAGGCGACCGAGAGAAAGAGAGTCTAAAAAAGGTACTCCGTAGACGAGACTACTCGTAACTAATACGGACTACCTTGGAGAGAGAGAGAAAGCCATATGCCTCTGGTTTCGTGCTAGTCCCAACAACCCTTGGTGAGCTGGGCCGCTGCCGCCGTCTTCGCTTTCCATCCCCCCCCCCACTCTCTTTCAGTCTCCAGACCTCCAGTCCTTGTTCTGAATTTGTGTCCGTCTCTGCTAACGCGACGCCATTCCGTGGCCGAAACTCCAAGGCAGTGCTGCCTCTTACTCGTCTTCCCGCGCCATTCTGGACCCTTTTTTTTGCCTTTGGTTTGGTTGGGCAAGCGTCCGCCCCCCCCGTTAGTTTCTTTTCTTGCGTGCTTTCTGTTCTCTGGTTTGCAGGTCCAGCTCTGTCCTGCCTGCTAGGCTCTTCATATATGGTGCACAAGGCAGCTGTCCTCTTCCCGTCTTTCAGCATGGTGCCCCGTTGACTAAGGAGCGTCTCCCCAGTCTTAAAACTTAAAACACCCCACTCTCCCTCGCCTGCCTTGCCTCTCTGTATGTATGTAGGTACGAGTAGTGTCGGTACGAAGCTCGTCCCTACCTCCACGCCTTCTCCCATTGCTTCTATCCTTCGTTCATGCCGGCAGGGAGGCTCCTCTTTTTCTCTCTAGCCCTTCCCTGATGCTTTTCCTTTTCTCTTGGCATCAGCCAAACGCAGCTTGACGGCCCCCGGGTTGTCCTGTCTCCTTTCACACACACCCCCCCTTCCTGCTATTCTAACGCCATCCTGTCTTGGGTGTGCGGGGATATTGTGTCCTGCACAGCTGCGCCAGCTTCGACTGCTCCTGACCGGTACGGGCAACTGTGTGCCTGATTTACTTTTCTGCTTGCTTGTTCTGTGTCCCATCCAGTTCCGTGGCTTTCCTTTAATTTTAACGTTATCCCACCTCACACCACACACCGCAGCTTCACGATTACACACCCACCCACACCCATAAACTCGTACACCCCTCCCCAAGTCTCCATATGGTCTTGCATCTTGCATACATAGAACCCATTTTGCGCAGTACAAGAACCGCCACTTGTCCTCGGGAGGAGACGATCTAAGGAATCTCGAGTTCCATTTCCTAGGTTCTTGTGTTTGGCAGCTTCTTTCAGCTATTCACTTGCTTCGTTCAGCCCTCTGTGTTCGACTTTTCGACCTTTCTCAGCATACAAGATCCAGGTGGCAAAACAGACACAGTGGTCCCTGTCCATTCGGCCCCCGGTTGGACCCTTTCATCGAAAATACTTCTCTCTCTACCACTTTTGTTGTGATTTGCTTTCTTTTTTGCCCATATCCCGTGTCCCATTTCCATTTCCCACAAAGAAAGGCTTCCCCATGCCTTAGTACAGCCCATCCCTGAGCGGAAGAAAGAAGAAAAGCACAAACAAGAAGTCGAGTCCATCTCGTGCCTGGTACAAGCTTCTTCATAACCGCCACCCCTCCCCTTTCCCCTCTTATCTCGCACTTCTTTCCCCTTTCCCTCCCCTTCAAAGCTTGGACTGCCATCATGTCCATTCATCCCACCGCCGCAGATTTTGATACATTAGACGCCACCACCGCCTTCATCACCTCTTCTGCCTCGTCTTCTGCCCTCATCGCTGCTCTCCCCATTACTGCTGTCACCGCTGTTCCTTCCGCCACCACATTCTCTCTCTCCGTCGCCCCCATCGATACTGCCGCTGCAATCGGCCCAGCACTTCCTCGAGGCACCAAACGTCGGCGTGCCTCCTCGGGTGTCTCGTCGACGCCTTCGCTAGACACTCTGACTCGGGCTCCGCCTCGCCAACGTCTCCGAACTCGACTCTCGACCGAGAAAAAAGCCAAGGTCCTCGAGGTCCGCCGCCAGCGGGCTTGTCTGCGTTGCAAGATGTTGAAGATACAGGTGGGTGTCCTGTCACACGGTAGACTACTGCACCAGCCATTGCTAACAGGTGCCATGCAGTGCTCCAAGGAGAACCCATGCAAGCCATGTCTGTCTTCGGCCGTGAGACGCTTTGAGCGCAAGGTCTTGTCCTACTGTTACTGTGTGCGCACACGCTTCTCCGACATGGACATATTCCACAGCCGTGAGTGGCCGCGTTTGACTTTCTTTCGTCTCTTCCTCATTCGAGGCATCTAACGCCTCCAGCCCATCTGAGCTCCTCGACGGAAGTCCCCGCCTCCGTGCGCAGTCTCGTTGACCAGATCGAGCCGCCCGTGCCGCTGGCCCTGGAGCAGGACGACGAGCTGTTTGAGGACACCCTGATCCGGTGGCTGACCAACACGGACTTTGTGCTGCCCGACGGCAGCGTCGTGGCCACCCTCTGCAACATTGTCGGCACGTCCGAGAGCCTGCAGCAGGTAGTCGACGCCGAGCTGACCTCGGACTTCCGCGTCTTCCTCTTTGCCACCTCGCTCGCCCACAGCGGCTGGAATGGTCCTATCGCAACCCGCCGCGATCTCTGTGTAGCGGCGCATCTTTGCGGCTCGCGGCTCGTCCGCCGCCTCGACCGCATCCTGACCCCCCAGTTCCTGTCCGGCCGCAGCCAGGAAACTCACCGCGCGCTGCTGCTGCTTGTTTTCGGCATGATCCTGGGCGTCAGCTACTCGACGCGCCTGACCACCTCGCCATCGTTTCCCCATGATTTGCTCGGCGAAGAGATCCGCCACAGCCCGACGCTCTGGGTCGCCATGAAGGAGCACCTGGCCCAGATGCTCGCGCACCACCTCATCTTTCTCGGCTCCATCCTCGGCATCAAGCTCGACACGCCCGCCGAGAAGACCATCATCGACGCCGCCGTCAACCGCTGGAACAAGCCCGAGAACAACATGTGGGGAGCCATTGTCGACGAGTCGACCCCCCACCGTTTGGGCCGCTCCAGGTCTTCTACCGGTGCCGCCGCTGCTGCTGCGGCCCCCCTTCCTGCCGTCTTGGACGACTTCAGTGACATCAACGCCCTCATTCAGCAGCAGATCGAGGCTGAAACTGCCGTTGCTTCTGCCGCTGCTATCGCTGCTGCTGCCGCCATTGTCGGTGCCTCTGATCCCGCTGCCGCGTCCGGCTCGGTCTCTCCATCACCGCCCTCTACAACGCCCACGCGAACGCCCGTGGTGGCCTTTTCGTGCCCCGATATTTCGAATATCCCGCAGATGGTCTACGACTCCGAGACGCCCATCCAGGGCAGCTATGTCACCGCGCCGGTCGCGTCCTACCAGGACGCGAACCCGCAGTCCTACGAGAGCATCACCGACGAAGAGATCAAGGGCCTCACATCATATCCCACCACGTCTCACGGCAGCCAGCCGCCACAGCCACCGAACTTGCAGGGTAAGACAGCGTCCGCCGAATATCCCACTTCATCACTCCGGTATTAACAACCCCCCCAGATATCGATGTGCCGCCGCAAGGCTTCCGCCGGAGACGGACGATGTGGGTTGTGCGGCCCTTTGACGCCGGCGGCACCCGTGAACCCGTCAATGTGTTTGCGGAGTTTCGCATGCAGCCCGGCCAGGGCGTTGGGCTGTTCGTCTAATGACCTGACGGCTTGCTCGTTGATGCTAGGGTGTTGCCCTGCTCGCCTTCTTCTTTTTTCTTATTCGATAACGGCCGCATATGTTCCAACGGGCTTTTCATTGTTGCTGTCCCCTTTCATTTATATTCTGTTTAAGTTTGCTTCTTCCTCTTCCGGTTACGGCATGACGGATAAGGATTTTGTTGTTCGGACGTTTATACCTGTTTTAATCATTCGTTGTATGAGAAATGATTTCGAATATGAATACCATCAAGCAAACAATTGATACCATTAACCTACTTATGTTTATGTTACATCAATATATGAATTGAGTGTGCTTACCTTTCTAGGCATAAGGATATCTGTATTTGAGTGCTCGATTTATTAGGCATCATTGGAACATCTGCTGGGCGTACTATTCTGTGCTGAATGAGAACTATAATGATATCTCTACCTCAACGACGCCTTCAATCATAGGAGGACACTGTCGAGAATACGGAATATATCCTCATCTGTAGGCTCCGCACTGCGAGTAGCAGATTTCCGGTATCCATTAATTCAGTTGAGTCCAAGTTAAAATAGCTTTTACTGACAATCCCGATTTTTGGCGTCTGCCGTATGTAAGCTTGGAAGACAAGGACCTTCCACGTTAATGCAACTCATAATCACTTCCCAACTACCAAAGACCCTTACTTTTGCTCACAGCGCTCTCCTCAACGCTCGGGCGAGTCTGTGCTTAGCGTTGACGAACACTGAACGCCATGACACGCACTTGCCATGCCGCCCGGACAGGCCCTTGGCCACGGCACCTCGAGTTTTTTTACGAAGCGGTGCCCCAACCAGGATTAGAATACCTCGACGCCCGGGCAGCTGGTATGCCGTATGTGCATCCGCAATCTACATGTTGTTGAGGAGGGAGAAAGCCGTGGCTCAGACTTTCTGGCACGGCTTCCTTCAGCTACACCGGTCCTTCTGCTAGTCTAAAGCACGGCCAAGCTGAATTGCGTTTTTGGAGCCGTGCTACGGCGAGTTCTCTCCCACCAAGGAAAGATCGTCAACAAAGCGCGCGCTCGTCCGTGCAAAGCTGTGAACGGTGTCGCAACGCAATACCACGAACGGCCCAAGCCCTCTTCACAAGACCATAGACAGACACCACCATGACCTCTGAGTTCTTCTCTTGTTCTTGGCTTCCAGCTATTCAAGCATAGACTGATAAATGTTGATCTGTTTCTACATACAGTCGCCCAAAGAAGACCACACAGACCTCCGCCGTCTCTTGCCTGCCTGGATCACTTCCCCGCCTTCTTGCTGGCTGTATTCTGCACCGGCACTGAAAAGAATACTGGCACAAGTGCCACCAGCGGACCTGGTCTACAAATAGAATGGTCTACATCAATGATATGGCGTGGCCCCCGAACCGTGTCATTCCACATGGCAACGTGCGCCAAGCGAACGACTGGCTGCTAATGCCAGACAGCCAACGAGAAATGACGCTTTTATTTGGGCGTGTCGGCGACACGGCAGACAGATAAAAACATGACAGATCGCTCGCGGCATACGACGGTGGTATTTGTCATGTCTTGCATGCAACGAACTGCAACATGCGTTCGGCCCCCTCCCTGTTAGATGTTGGACCAATATGGCCATGTGTCTGGCGTATATTGATTCTGGCTACGACGCACCCTGGCTTGTAGACTCCCATGTCGTACGCAGCCATAACGTGCTCGCGAGAGAACCATATACGTGTTCCTGTACGACTCATACTCGTACGTGCGCGTGTTTGAGAAAATAGCTCATTCTTTAGATCGATTGAACGATCTCTAGACTGGAGGAAGCCATGCTCTATTTTATTGGTTTTAGCTCTGGTGGAGCAGCTGGTTATGTCCAGATCGAGACAGAGTTAGGCCAACCACTCTTGCTGGCGCTGTGTGGAGGGAAACGTGGAAGCCGGGTCACAGCGTGAACCGGCCAAAGGCAATTTTGCCGTACGATGGCGTCGAGAATGTGGCTGCACCCAAGACGCCTGCGCACGAAGTCAGCGCCATGCACGAAAATGAGGTACAGCTATAATTATAGAAATGTACACTCCATTCCTCCACTCTACAGGAGGCCTGTTCGCCAGGCGTACAACTTCTGTCCTTTTTCCTCGTCGAGATCAATGCGCAGTCCATTGGACCTTGGCAGCTAACGTGGTAACCCGCGCACAAGAAAGGATCCACGACGCTCACTCTATCGGCCAGAATCGCTCCATCTTAGCTAGCTATCGGCACGTAAGCGCGAGGCCAAGGGGAGCCGAGTGGGCCAGGTCAGAAAGAGCAGCAGGATGAGGGAGTCTGAATGAGTACGAACATCTGCCGCTCGCCCTTGTGCAAAGGATAAAAAAGCACACCCCAGAAGGAGAGTTGTGATTTATTGGCGGGGGCGGACGGAGGGCTATGATTGAGGAGAACACAGTATGTAACCATCGATGGGATGTGGAAGAACACTCCTTCTCACCGCATGAGTAGCGACGACGGATGACGGAGTATGAAACCAGCAGCCAACGGCTGGCAACGCAAAAGGCTAACGGCCCACGCAAGGGACTGGTGGCGGGCGGACGAAAAAAAAAAGAGGTAAGGAGGAGGTCAGGGCGGGCCAACGAGACCCGCGACAGCGAATCGCAGCTCGAGGTCTCTACGAGTGTGCACACAGCCTGCGTCCTTTTGTGCTTGGCGCTGGGGTGGCTTGGGTTAGAACGAACAACGCCTGGACCGCCTGCCTCCACCAAATTGCAGCTGGTGTGGAGGTGAGATACCAACCTACCGACTGCACGAGGCATGCAGTGTACATTCGCGTCGCAGATACGAACTACTTGCACTGACGAGAAGTAGCTTGTCCCCCTCGCTTTCTGCCAGGCTTGAGATACGGCAGGTGTACAGATATACAGAGGCACAGAGGAGGACACTGGTGCAGTTTTCAGGAGACACGGCTGTGCGGATGTGACGTGTTTCTTTCTCTCGATCCTCTTATCCTGTTGTCCTCCTCTCCCTTTTCGTCCTTATCGACGACGCGTGGTTTTTCCACGGGGACGGGGTAGGGGCACTGGAGGTGCGACACGAGAACCGGCGGACAACCCAGCCTAGGCTCTTTGTGGCGCTGTGGTGGCTTTTTTACGGGCATTGCCTGCATGTCGTAGAGCATTCCCGTACGAAGCCCTCGAAGATACAAAAAAGGTTGAAGGGCGTGCAGGATGTGATGAGGCGACGCCAGCAGGACGTGCCGTGTGAAGAGACAAGCAGTTTAATGAACAAAACGGCTCAGCCATCCTTTCCAGCTTTCATGCAGGCATGCAATACGGCCCAAAGCGGACATTCCAGGCGTTTGGGATGAGCTGGATCGAGGACAGGATGCGGGAACGTATGAAGTATGTATGAGCAAAGTGGCGGATACGAAGTGCCAGCCCCATGTGCGCGAGCACGACGGGGACAGGGGCCATATGCGAGCTGAAAGAAGCGCGGGCCTCTTTTCGGGCGCAAAGTGGAGGACGCCGAGTCCTGGTACAGCGACAGCGCTGGAATTTGGCAGGTAGAGAGGTCCATGGTACTAAGCGGCATATGCCACAGCTACGGTGACCCCGATAAGGACGTTTTTGGGGGTTTCATCCTTGTCTTTCTTTCTTTTCGGTTGCTGTGAAATTAAAATTGCCGCTGTGGTTCGTTGTAGCCGGTCGGTGCGTCTTTTCTTTTCAATCCGCTGACAGGGGCTAGGGTGCAAAAAAAAGAAGCAGCTGGAGGTCGGCCGTCCGTCGTCCTCGTATCCTCGGAGTCGGGATCTGGCTTCGTGTTCTGGAGTACGACGGCGAGTATGTAAACGCCCATACGAGTGCAGGACTCCGTAAAGACGTTGCTATCCCTTGCGGGCTCGGATCGACAGGCCGGATTGCCAGCCAACTCTGTCGGTTCAACCCTTGCTTTGCAGGGACGAGGAAGCGCCGTGCTGGTCGCCGTAGTATCCAAGTTGACTGCTCACAAAGATCGCCGGGAGCATTTAGGTTTATCTTAACTACACTTGCAGTGACAATGAAGGAGGAGTATTAGGGCATCGCAGTCGTGCGTAGGTCCGGTGACACCCCGCTCGAAGGTGATAATTTTCCAGGACTTTGCGAGCCTGTGTGTAAACAGAAAGGCGGCAAGGGCAGACGGATAGTGACAAATAATCGGTGCTGTGAACTGGGGTCGCACCTCGGTATAAGTGTACGGAGTACGGAGTATTAGATTCTACTTTATTGGAGGGATCCTCGCCAGGACCAGGCATCCCAGCCATTTTTCATCTCTCGAGCCAGCCGCACGGCGCGCGCGAGGGCTACTAATTGACTTTTGACTATGAGGACGACTCCATAGCACTTAACCCGCCCACCCATCTACGATGGCGGATGGACACCACAGGCGATTATTGGCCGCTTGGACACTGCACTTGGGCGAAAGCTTGTAGCACTAGCACGCGAGACGGACTACGGGCGGTTTTCACCTCTGAAAAAGCTGCCTACTCCGTATCGTCCTCCGTCCAGGCAATACTGTGGGCACAGCGTCGTTCTCAGCTCCACCACATCGATGACGGGCTGGCCTTCTAGCGGCGGGCCGGTTCAGGGGTTGCCAACTGGACCAACAGCAAGTACTATCCAGCTACGGCGTACTTGTCTGGTACACACACACATCGCGCCTCATTTTCGGCGTACGACGTTCCTGGATGTTGTTGCTCACACAGGTCCCCGCGAGGGAGGACAAGGTGGAACACCTGTGTCTCCGAAGCAAGCCATTTTCCCACGCAAAGAATGCCATCAGACTGGGGCTTGGCTTATGTACATCAAGGACAAGACAATATGACGGGCCGCCGACGAGGAAGGGGGAAGTGTGCCAGATTTGACGAAGCAAAACAAAACAGGGCGGAACAAAAAAGACGCAATAGCAGGGGCGGCGGTGATTACGAGTATTCTATCTGATCACAGCCGCAGCTGGGTCGCCATTGGATAAAGTTCGTCTGTGGAGTACGTGTATGTGCCAGTGCGAGTGCCTACGGACATCACGCGGTGGACGCACACACTTTCAGAGGCCGGATCGACTGCCACGCAATCACAGAATCCCTCAGAAAAGCATCTCAATCTTTCCGGAGCATGCAGGTTTGTCTTTTGGTCCTTTTGTCCTCCGTGCTGCAGCGGGTACAACGGCCGTTTGCCAGAGATGTTCGCGAGGGAGGCCAACGAGAAGCCATGCAGGCTGAGTGGGTCTAGGTAGTCTCCTTGCTTTCAGTTGCTGCACGCCTTGCTTCGTGCGGATCGGTGCCGCACGTTGAGAGGAGGACTCGAAGTACCACGTACAGTACGGAATACTCGTACTGTGGTGGGAGTGGTGCTACAAGTAACTGCACATCTCTACGAGGTACGACTACTTGTACAGACACCCAGGCAAACAACCGAAAACCTAGCAAGACTCTTCCTCTTGTCCCCCCCCCCCCCCCCCC
>LLKO01000030.1:185793-307242 GCA_001513895.1 Graphilbum fragrans | reverse complement strand
CCCCCCCCCAATATATCCACCCCTTGCTGGGCTATGATCCTTGTCTAGTCTGGACAAAGTCTTAGACAAACCACATGGCCATGAGCTACGAGTTGGACACTTTTTGGTGGTTCGTATCCATCCTGCGTCTTGTGCCTGCGGCTTGCAGCCTGTCAGCCGTGTTTGTTCGTAGGAAAATGAGGACCGGGTGGACCCCTCGCTCTGTTGCCATCACAAGCATAGAACTACACAACCACACAACCACACTAACACCCAGGTACGCACACACAACACATCTCGAGCCAACACGCTTGCGTTCTTCGAGATGCCGCGTATGTCCGTGGGTTTGTACGTCCATGTGGATGAGAATCCACTGCGCGGTACAAGGGGGGGTATGCGAGGTAGGGCGAAGAAGACGAATAAGGCAGCCCGTCGCTCCCTCTGTCTCCCACTTCTCGGCATCTATTTGAATAACTGCATGCCCCCTCTCTCTCGCATCCTTCCTGATTGTCTCTCTTCTCCCGCTCCTCTTCTTTTAGTTTCTTTTTCATGTCTCTCCTGTCTGCTGTCTAGTGATTTTTTCTTTGCTTCTTCACCAGCAGCCCCCTCTTCTCGTGTTCTCTCTCTCTCTCTNNTCTCTCTCTCTCTCTCTCTGGCCATCTCCATCTCGCTTAGACAGTGTTTGCTTCTTCTGTCTGGACCGTGTTACCGGTATATGCTTCTAGTCTCTGGTCCCGCCGCCGGTGCTCGTTCCTTCTTTCTTCTCCATCCTGATTCTTCAGTTCTTCCTGTCACCTGTCAGGGCTTGTCAATCCTTTCCTCATTTCCTCTCGCTATCCACATCCCGGAAGGCCGAGGCCCGGCTATTTCAGCCCAGTACATATCGACAATATAAGGAGCTCGACGCCTAGGCTGCAGTCGATACTTCGATAGAAGCTCTCATTTCTCTGCATTTCCTAGGGGGCAACCCACGCTGTTTGCATTGCCAGTTCCTCTCGCCTTCCCAGACACACACGCACCGCCACCATGAGGCTTCCTTCGTGGCTTTCATGGTATAAGAAGCCAGAGTACCGGGACATCAAGGAGTATTCCAATGCCGTGGTCCTGGGCAGGCGGTCTCTCAGCCCAGATGGCCGGGGCAAGACGTCCGTTCCGTCCAAGTTGAAGCTGGAGCGCATCCTGGAGAACAAGACATGTACGTTAGCGTGTTTGTTTCCAGTATGAGTGATGTTACTGATTCTTTCCAGGTGCGCCGCTCTCTCTTCACGACTTTTTCATGTACTTGAAGTACATTGAATTCTCGCCGGAGAACCTAGAGTTTTACATGTGGTAAGTCCCTTTGTCTTGGAAGATGTCGTTGGCCACTTTGCCGGGTCTAACCTGGAGTAGGTTCAAGAACTACCAGGAGGAGTGGAAGAAGACCAATGGAGAAGGCAAGGACAATGCCTCCTTTAACAGTGCTACCGCCAGCACGACGACTCTGGCCAAGTCCGACGACAAGAACCAGAGCCAGGACAACCTGTACTCGGCGGACCCGGAAGTTGGTGAGTTTGTTCCGGCATTGCACCCCTTCCCTCTCCATCTATCTCTATGTCCGTGTTCAGGACTCTCCCTCCCCTCCTGTCATCATGACTCAACGTCTGCACGAATGCTAATCCCGCAGCCGAAACCCTCGCCCGCATCACCGACATCATCAGCACCCAGGCCATGTGCGCCGGCGACAGCTGCAAGCCGACGTTTGAGATGCCCAAGGCGCCCGTCACGCCCTTCTCGCTCAACAAGCGCGCCGCCGCCGCCCTGTCCGAGGAGGAAGCGGCTATGCTGGCGCCCGGCCGCCGCAACGAGCTCAACGCCATCATCCGCGCGTTCCTGACGCCCGGGGCCGAAAAAGAGCTCAACATCCCGCCGGCGATGCGCGACCGTGCGCTCGCAGACCTGCAGCACTCTTCGGACCCTGCCCACCTGCAGCCCATTGCCGACCACGTCTACCTGCTGCTGCGCAACTGTTCCCACCGCAACTTTGTGCGCCTCGGCGTGTCCAACGGCACCATGGAGACCATCTGCGCGGCAACGTCGCTGGGCATTTTGCTGACGGCGGCGGGTCTGCTGCTGGTGCTGCTGCGCGCGTTTACGCCGTTCACGGGCGCGCATTCGCGCTTCGACGTGTTTGCCGCGTGGCCGCTGTGGTGGCTGGGCCTGAGCCTGATTCTGTCGGGCCTGCGCGGCAGCTGCTTTTTCCTGCTGCTGTTCACGCGGCGGCAGCCGATGCCGTGGGAGCGGTTCGACGACTCGGCCAGCGTGCTGACGCAGCGGTCGTTTGGCATTGTGCGGGCGCTGTCGCGGCTGATGATCTTCGACCGCAAGCTGCGCGTCAAGGACGACAATCTGCGCCGGCTGCAGCACCGCATCGTCCTGCAGAGTCTCTTCTTTGGCGCTGTCTTTGCCTCGCTCGGCGTCCTCGTCTTTATCTTCCTGCCCATCTGGTCCCAGACCGTCAAGCACCCTCACTTCTAGGGTCTGCCATATCGTTTCCATCTTCTACCACTTTCTTCTCACCTTCCTTTCCCCTTTCTTCTCTCACTTCTTTCTCACTTCTTTCTCACTTCTCTACCCCCTCTTACTTCTTATTTCTTACTCTTACCTTCTCTACGCTCTTTAATGGATCGGTTTATGTCTTGTACGAAAGGGAGATGGCCCGGTGGATTCAGCTTTGATTTTAGTTTTCATACCCTCGCTTGAAGGATATTGGATGAATTGTGTGGACGTGAAAATTGGACAGGAAATGAATGCAAAGGACATAAACAAAGCTGCACCAATAAGAATCAATGTGACCGGATGTATTTTGCTATCTGACACACTTCTTGCCGACATACGAACTGTGGTAGTTATTCCCACATCTGCTAATAACAGTCCATCATATGCTTGGACACAAATCAAATAAAGAACACAGAACAGAATCGTATAACACATAATAGCAGCATGCCAAAGTATCCCCTACTTCCCAGGGTTGCGGGGGATGGTCTCGGAATCGATGCATTCGCCGTTGTTGCCGTCGCCGTATGGATACGGGGCTGCGGTGGCTTCGTTGACATTGCAGTTTCCGTAGCCGAGGACGACGCTGTAGTTGAGGCGGTAGTGCCAAATGCGGCCCGACTTGCCCATGTTGTCGTCACAACAGAGCCGGTCAATACGGTCCGACATCCACCCGATATTGTAGTACGGGATGGTCAGTTCCGTGTCTATGTCGTTGCAGACCTGTTGGGAGAGATGGATGAGATTTCTGCTGCCTAGAAGGAGGGGAGGGTACAGCTAAAATACGTACATACATCGCCGTGGTGTCTTTGCACCAGTGGCGGCGACAAGTGTGAGCAGGCGTTGTGCACACTTCATTGCCCATGTTTCGGAGCTTGTAGCTGCCATCGCGGGTGCGGTATTCGCCGGCCGTGGCCACTTGGCCACAGACATACTCTGCACGGGTTAGAGCGGTCTTTGCTAGATACGAGTGTCCCGTTTTCCATGGCAGAAAGAGAACGTACTATACGCAATAGTGCCGTTGGTATACGTCCAAGGCCCGCCGCTGCCACGCCAGAGAGTGGGCGGCACTCCTGGATCTGGAAGATCATCGGGCAACCCAGAGTCGCGCGGGAGAACCTTGGGCTGCACCTTGGTCAGGTCAAAGCTGGGATTCCAACGTTTCTCCGGGCGAGTAGTACTCTGTTTTCTTAGCCCCGAGAAGAGACAGTTTTGTGGACAAGAAAGAAACTAACTTTGACGCTGTAGCCGAAGAGGGTGACGGTCTCCCGGCCGTTGGAGACACCACCGACCCAGACGTTGAAAGACCTGTTAGTAGACTGGCCATTTTCGTGGTCGGCAACGACATCGGAGACCCAAGAAGGAATCTCGACACCCTCCGTGTGGACGGTGAAAAGCAAGACCAAAGAGGTACAGAGGTACAGGAAGTTGGCGAGATTGCCCATTTTGAATGTTGCGAGTTGCGAGTTGGCGCGAGTTATTATGTCGTGGATGTGTGGAAGATTTGACAGAGGCAGGGACGGATTGAGCTACAATTCAAGGATGAAGGTGGGAAGAAGATGAAGAGGGATAAGTGAAGAGAGGGAAATGAAGAGAGAGGAGAGGGGAATGAAGAGGCGATCTATATTCTTGGTCACGGAGTGACAGCGGTATCCGCCAGAATAGGAAAGAGCAAGAGTCACTGATAAGAGCGAGAAGGGATCTCAGACGAGGCAGGAGCAGCTCGGCGGCAGGAGCGATGAGAATCCGGAATAAGAAGGCGTGCCCGTGACGCCGAAAGCACATACCAGGGCAAATATGACGTAGAGAGCAGAAGTAAGACTACAAGCAAGGCACACGATTGTCACATGGCCAGCAGCGGCATAGGCAACAGGAGCATCGAATTCATAGCATTCATTCCCTTCCTTTAATCTAGCAGTAGATGGTGTAATGTACATGGTGTCCTAATGGGACGGGGCCGTGTCGGCCTGAGTCGTTGTTGCTGTTGATGTAGTTTGATCCGGAGACTTGCCCGCAGACTCGTCCGCAGACTTGTCCACCGTTTTGTCTGCCGCTTTCTCCAACTCCTGGGCGGCTGCCTTGGAGCCCATCTTCTGCTGCAGGCGGCTGGACACGCGGGCGAGCAGGGTCTTGAGACCAATGGCTGGGCCCTCGTCGGCGGCGACAAAGCGGCGGACAATAATGTTGAACATGCCCCCGAAAGCCAGAGCAATGGCTGTGGACGTAAAGATAATAACGTTGTAGGGCATGCTAAAGTCGGGGGTCGGCAGGCTCAGCAGCAACGTGGTGGTGCGCAGGTTGGAGGTGCCGAGGTGGCCGGCGCCGGGGGCCGAAGAGAGCGGGTGCAGGATGGTGATGACAGCGGCCGGTACATCGAAGCCGCGGTTGGCATCCGGGGGATACTCGGTGTAGCGCAGGATGGACTTTTCAAAGTCGTAGGTCAAAAAGACGGTGGCGGCGGGCGGAATGCGCATACGGACTTCGAGCTGGGTGCCGCGTGCACGGTCGAGCGCCGGGCGGTAGAACATTTCCTGGATGACACTGTGGGCACCGTCCTGCTGTTTTTGCTGCTTTTGGCTGTTGACGCGCGAGGTCCGGTCGCCGTCGACGATGCGGGCGTCTAGCGTGTGCAGGTAGATGCGCATGAACCACGGCAGCGACTCCATGTAGACAAACTCGACCTCGGTGTCGGGGCTCGGGTTGGTCAGGATGGTCTGGACACCGCCGCGGTCCGCGCCGTGGCCTGTGAAACTGCGCTCAGCATAGAGCAGTGGCGTCTCGGGAGGGAGGACGCCAGGAGAGTCATAAGTACCAGGAGAACTGGAAGAATCAACGTCGCCGCCCGATGGTTCCGGGTCGTCGCCGGCCATAGTAAAGTCAAAGAGGGCCTCGGAGTCGATATGGAAGCAGCGAGAGCGGCCGTCGGCGCTGAGCAGAATGTCATGCACGCTCTCGGGAGACGTGTAGACGGCGCGTTCTTGGGGCACCTCGATGCAAACGGGCGACACGGCGGCGTTGGCCAGCGGACAGGTGCCCTTGATGCCCTTGCCGAAGATCTGGGACAGCGACCACTCTTGGTTGGAGCTGTAGTTGGCCGGGAAGCAGGTGCCATCTTGGTGGTAGGGCTTGGAGCTGTCGCATTTGAGCTCGTGGGCAGGCAGTGGCCGAGGGATTGGGTTGTCTGGAGAAGGAGTTAGCACAACGCAGGATAGAACACAAACCAGCCATAACCGGGCCACAGGCAAGCCACGAGTACAACTCGGCAAAACCTACCTCGTGGCCGCTTGGACCGCTCAATGTCGAGGACCATGTCGATGGTCTGTTCGATCTGCAGGATGCATTCGCCGTCTTCGGGGCAGATGGGCCGGACGTCAATGGCCATGCTCTGCCAGGAGGCGTCGAAGAGCTTGTGGCCGTCGAGCAGCGAGGCGATGCCGGCCTTGCCCTTGCAGGGCAGCAGCTTGAGGAAGGGCGTGAGGTTCTCGGTGCAGACGACCTCGCGCGGCAGCGTGCCGTAGAGCAGCTGCATGTCGGCGACGGAGGCATTGGGGTGGTCGCCTTCGGGCTGGAAGGAGACGGCTGGGCGCGTGGTGCGCGTCGCGTCGATGAAGTTGAGCGACGCGCAGAAGAGGCCGGAGAGCGCGTTGGTCAGTGTCAGCCACTTGCGGTCAGCCCTGACGGTTAGCTGTCTGTTTGTGTATTTGTCTGTGTGTCTGTGTCTGTTTGATTGCTTCTAGGTCTTGCTGTCCCGTCCTATTTCACCTCGAGGCCGGCACCTCGGAACCAGATCACCCAAACCACCACTTGCAACACTCACTCTTCATCAGATGCTGCATTCAGCCACGCCCACAGCTCAACGCCCGTGCCGCCCTCTCTCGTTCCGGCCCAGGGTCGTGCGCCCCAGCTTTCGGCGTCCCAGCGGCCGAGGCTGAAGCGGAGGTGCAGCTCGCGGGAGTCGGCGTACTCGAGGATCTGGGCGAGCGACCGCGGGAAGAAGCGGAAGTTGTGCGCCTCAAACTGCGAAAAGGTGGTGTTGGAGCGGAAGTTGAAGCTAGCCAGCAGCGCTGAGAGCGGCAGAGGCCGCAGCAACAGCTGTTCGTGGTAGTCTTCAGCCGCTGCGAAAGAAAGCAAACCCGCCCACAACAGGCCGCCGAGGATCGATAGAGGACGCATCGTGAGTGCGTGTGCGTGTGTTTGCTGCTCGTATGTCGTCGCTGTCGGCCTCACCGGCTGCGCTCCTCCATGTGGGCGCGTGGAGAGGCAGTGGTGGTGGTTGTGAAGAAAGGGAAAGGGGTGAGGGCGAGAGCTGGTGGATTACACGTAGTTGACAACTACATACTAGTTATGGAGTACGGAGCACACAAGCCAGGACCCACATGACAAAGCTATGCGGCTCCTAATTGGCTGCTTGGCGTTGGCCGGCCTAGCGTTTCTTCCCAATTTTGTTGCATCGCCTTTGGCCTTTGCGACAGCTCTCGTGCTCTCATCACCACCCCGAGATTCCAGCACGCGTCCGCAGCTTGTTTCTTTCCATCTACTCTGTCGACATCTGCCCGCCATGGCGGCCGAGCAAAGAAAGCTCCTCGGTATGTGGCGCTTGTCGTCATCCCTCTGCTATTTGTCGTCTTCTTCGTCTTCGTGTCTCTGTTTTGTCTTCTCCTTCCCCCTCGCTAACCACCGCAGAGCAACTCATGGGCGGCGGCGTCGCCTCCCGCAGCGCCCAGCTCTCGCTCACCGACCCCAAGGTGTGCCGGTCCTATATCGCCGGCGTCTGTCCGCACGACCTCTTCACCAACACCAAGCAGGACCTCGGCCTCTGCCCCAAGGTCCACTCCGAGGCCCTCAAGGCCGAGTACGAAGCCCTGCCGGCGGCGGAACGCGCCAGCCGCTACGGCTTCGAGTACGACTACATGCGCGACCTGCAAAAGTACATTGACGAGTGCAACCGCCGCATCGACGCCGCCCAGCGCCGCCTCGAGAAAACCCCCGACGAAATCCGCCAGACGAACCTGCTGCTCAAGTCCATCAGCGACCTCGGCGTTGCCGTGGCCAACGGGCTCGTCGAGGTCGAGGTGCTCGGCGAGGCCGGACTCGTCGGCCCGGCGCTCGACGAGCTGATCCGCGCCAAGCAGGCGGCCGCCACCAAGACGGAGCGCGAAAAGGAGCTCAAGGCGCTGAGCGACACCAGCGGGCCCTCGGGCCACCAGAAGCTGCAGGTGTGCGACGTGTGCGGCGCATACCTGAGTCGCCTCGACAACGACCGCCGCCTGGCCGACCACTTTTACGGCAAGATGCACCTGGGGTACGCCCAGATGCGCCGCACCTACGAGACGCTGTCCAAGGAACTGCGTGGACGCGGTGGCCGTCTAGGAGGTGGAGGCGGTGGCGGTGGTGGCGGAGGAGGAGGAGGAAGCGGAGGAAACAATGTGCCTCTTGGCGAACGTGGCGACCGCGGCGACCGCGGCGATCGTGTTGGCGGTGTGGGCGGCGACGATCGCGGCAGCGGCGACAGTGATGGCTGGGGACGGCGAGGAGCGAGGAGCGGCCGGAGTCGGAACAAGGGGCGGTGGTGATTTTTGGCTAGTTTTAGGGTTCTTTGCATGGGCGCACGGCGTTGGCACGGCAGGAAAATACGTGCATGGAAGGGCGTTCCGCGGGATCTGTTCATAGGTGTATTCTTCAAAAAATAGATGGCGACTACTTTGGCTGCTACTGCGTCTTCTGCCGAAGGTTTGAGTGATCGAGTCCTGCACCGTCTGCTTCACACATCTACACACATCTACACATACACACGGTCACGCGCACGCTCTTTCCAACTTGTTGCTTTATTTGTGATTGGGTAGGGGTATACAAAGCCAAACAAATAGCACAAAATGAACCAAAATACAAAAGAAATCAGCCATTGCCGATGACAGCCGTCGCGTGTCTCACGCCTTCTGCGCCGCCGCTCTGGCCGCCTCCTCCTTGAGCTGCTCGTCCATGGCTGCCACCTCGTCGTCCCACGTGCCCAGCGGCGGCGACAGCGGCGGCACAATCGGGAGCGGAGCCTTAGCCGGCGTCTGGACCACGGCAGCGTCCGTCTTGTCCGTCTTGTCCGTCTTTTTCGCTTCTGCTTGGTCATTCTTGTCCTTGTCCGTCTTTGGCTTCTCTTTCTTGCCTCCGGGCAGCGCCGGATATTCATCCAGCGACGCGTCGGGTGCAGTCGCTCCTGGCGGCGCCATCGACGACGGATCCGGCTGGCCCTGCACCCATTCGGCCACCTCGGCTCCGTTGCCGAAGACGTCGTCAAACGCCACGCGCCCGCCACGTCCACGGTATCCGGGGCGACCCCGGCCGCCGCCCCGCTGGCCGCGTCCTGCTCCTCTTCCTCCTCCGCGTCCTCGGTCTTCGCCCGCCGGAGCACTCTCCCCGTTGGCCGGGTAGTTGTGGACGTGGCCGACGGCCAACAGGCCCCGTGACGCCGCCGCCGCCGCCCCGCCGCGCCGTCTCGGCCCCGGCTGGTCCGGCCTGTCCGCACCGTTCTCGCTCGCCCCCGTCCTCTCCTTCTGGCTCGGGTCCGCGACCTTGTCCTTGCCCTCGTCCCAGCTGCTCTCCTTCATGCCCATCGCCTTGAGCTTGCGGTCGCGGTTGCGCGCGCGCTCGTCGTCGAGCCGTCGCCGATCCTCCTCGTGGCGCCGGCGCTTCTCTTCGTCGACGGCCTTGCGGCGCCGCGCTTCTTCGAGCCCCCGCTGCATGGCAATGTCGTGGTCGCGCTCGTCGCGCTGCGCCTGTTCGAAGCGCTTGGACCGCTCGGCCGACGTGATGCGCATCTCCTCCATCTTGGCGTTGAGCTGCGCGTCCGTCAGTTTCTTGCGCGGGTTGGCGCCCGACTGGAGGCGCATGCTGCCGTCGCCGGCTTTGCCCGGAGCCGCTGCTGTCTTGGAGCCTGGGGTGTCTGCCGTTGGGGGGACAGTGGGAGCTGGATCTTCGTGGTCGGCTGGAGCAACCGACTCAGAGGCAGCAGCAACGGCCGGGGTAGCTGCTGGAGGTGGTGCTGGAGGAGCTGCCGTAGCCGTTGTTGCTTGAGCTGCCTGAGCGCCTTGAGCTGCCGCCTGCTTCTGCTTCTTCGACGGCCCAGAAGCACCTCCGTTGTGGCCGACTGCCGGGGTTCCTGCCGTCGGAGCAGCAGCTGCAGCAGACGCTGGGTGACCGTCTTTCTTGCCCTTGTTACCGTGGTGGCCGCCGCGACCACCAGCCTTGCCTCCCCGTGCTCCTGTGCCATTGTGCGCGTTGGTGTTGTTGCTGTGGTTGTTGTTGTTGTTGTTGTTGTTGTTGTTTGCAGCGGCGTTGGTATTGTTGTTGTTCACCGGCTTCGGCGATGCGTTCTCCGGCTGGTTGTGCCGTGACTGCGCCAGAGACGGGGGAGGAGCTGCCTTGGCTGGAGCTGCCTGTGCTTCTGCGCCCGCCTTCGGTCGGGGTCCCCCTCCGTTTGTGACGGGGGCCCCTGTCCCTGCTGCTGTTCCTGTGGTTGTTCCGCCTGCTGCTCCGCCTGCGGCTGCTGCTGTCGCCTTGGGCTTTCTCCCTCTTGCGCCGCCAGGTCCCTGAGGCTTCTTCGGCGTCTGGCCGACCGCTCCTGCTGCCGGCTGGGGAGGCAGTGCATGGTCTTTCTTCTCGCCCTTGGCGGCGGTCTCGATCTTTGCAGCTGGCGCTTCTACAGCTTGGGCTTCCACCGGTTCAAAATCGTCTGCAAAAAGGTCGTCGTCGGTGCGACCGCCAAACTGGTCGTCCATTTTTGCCGTGCTGCTGCCCAAAAAGTGTCTTGTTTGCGCTGGCTCCAAAAAAGTAAAAGTAAATGAACGTCAATAAGGTTCGCTAGGCTCGACACGCGTTGGGGTCTGCGTCGCGGCAAAAGGGACAAAGAGGAGGGGGCGCAAGGGCGCATGCGCCGCGGTTTTTGTCCACTTAGCCATACAGAGAAGAGACCAGACACCAGAGCAGTAAGGGCGAAGAAATGAACCAATAAAATCCTAGCAAACTACATAAGACTCGAAGAATCGCACTACCAGGCAGCAGGCCTCTAAGATTGCCTGCCTTCACTACTCCGCACGCCGTAACCCAGGCCGTAAAACAGGCCGTAAACGCCTTGTAGAGGCCCTCTTAGGGCACTCACCCCCCCAACCCCGCTACGTCTCGCCTGCACTAGCCTGTGCAGCAGCAACGACTGCGTACAGTAGTACTCTGTAGATCTCGTACACGGCCATGAGGCCTAAGCATCACTCCGTTTGCGTCCCGCGACCCCTCACTTCGGCGCGTGGCTCTGACAGCTTCGCGACCACCGCCTTGGTGAGCTCTTCCGCGCTGTCGACCATCGGGATGCCGTACTGCTCGCAGATCAGCTGCACATTGCCACGCTTGATGTAGCCCTCGGGACACGCGACCACGATTTTGTGGTCTTTGGCTGACAGCCCAAACTCGAGCAGCGTGATAAACGCTTCCTTATTCGGGTCAAAATAGACCGCAATCACCGTCGCCGCGTCTTGCCGGTCCAGCTCCCACTTCACCTGCGACCGGAACGGCTCCTGCGCTGCGTCCTCCCGCCAGCTGCTGTCCCAGTCCGGCCGGGTCGGGTCCAGCACGGTCACCTCCATGTGCGCCACGGCCGTTTTGACCGCCTCGCGCCAGTCTGGCTGGTCCTTGCCAGGGATGGTGCCCGACAGAAATATCACGCGGTCCGGGTATAGGATTTCGTCCGTGTCCGGGGCCATGATGACCTGGCATATTGGCTTTTTCGCTCGCGGCGGCATCGAAAATAAACGTGAAAGAGTCGCTTTGATCGTCAGGATCTTGGAGAGGCCACGGCTGGCCTTGCGCATTTGTCTTTTGTTGTCGCCAAGGAAGACGGAAAAGGTGTGTTGATGGCAGGATTGCCTACACTACCCAAAGCGGGAGCCAATCGCCTTAACCATTCAAGGCTGACACCCAGGCGTTTTCCGCCGTAAAGGCGACACAGAGGCGCGGCCACGGGCTCACAGAAACTCACATTCTTCCAGGAATACAATTCACGAAAACAATTTCGTATTACACATCGCACGGAACTCCGTAGAATTCGGCCACGGAACGGGTTGTCGCATCAGCGAAAATGACGATGCCGCAGTTCAGCTTCACATAGTGTCCACCAATTTCTGCTCCACGTATGGCACGGTCAACCAACGAAAATATTAATATCATTACATGAGGCATCACCAGCGTGGTATCGAGTCTAATTGTATCGTTGCGTCGTGTGCATTGCTCATAAGACGCCGTGTCTACCGCCTGAATGGCCAGTTGCTCGGCATTCTTTCCGCGGCTTCCTTCCTATCGTACGCGTCCTTTTCTCCGCTGCCGTCTTCGTAGAGCCCCACGATCTCATCGACGCTGTCCTTGTTACGCCCCGAGTAGCTCTTGGGAGGTGTCGTCGGCATTACAATTTCGACCACTGGCGATCGAAATGCCGCGCTATTGGCCGAACTGCCGGCTTCAGAGTCCGTTACTCCGTCGCGACTGTCGTCATGTTTGTGCATTTCCGGTTCAGGCTCGCACATCGTAAACTGTGGCAGTCCTACTCCTCTTTCCCCATCGTCTTGATGGATAGGCCCCTGTGGGATGCCTCTATAACGTAGGTAGAGCGGTCGCAGCGTTGGTATGCCGAGACAAATCATCGCCACCGAAATCTCGGCCGATGCCCACGCAAAATACGGCACAAAGTTGGCTATACGGATCCAGTCAGCTATGCCACAGTCGGAATATGTGCATGCAATTCTGCCCTACCTGTATAGTCGTTCACGTCGAGTTGCGAGAGCACAACTGTGCGGATGATCCCGCAAACACCAGCACTAAAACAGCATGTATAAGCAACCGAACGGGGTCTTATAGTCAGCTAGAGACGCTTACATGACGCCTAGACTCATGCCCGTGGCTAGGAAGATCTTTTCGCGCCGCGGCATGCGAAGTGACCAGATAAACAGCCACGGAAACACGGCGAAGAAAAAGTCGCAGACGCTCGACCAGACTGTTCTCATTAGCTGTGTTCATCCCAGTGCCGAAGACACATGGACCATAGGAAAGCAGAGAATCGTACCCCCGAGGCAGACACTCATCGGTTGGATCTTGATGTTCCAGTGGCCGGGCGTGCGCAGCGGGTCCCAGCTCGCCTTGATGGGCGTCGTCTGGGTCCATAGCATCACCGTGAGCGCGATCGACGTGCAGGCTGTGATGCAGACTAGCAGCCAAAGAGCAATCTTGTGCCACCGCAGCTGCACCACGCGAAGAAGAAAAAGACCCATCGACAGCTTGGCCATGGCGTTGCCCGTGATCGCAAAGGTGTTGGCCACGTAGGTCCAGAAGATGGCCCGCGACGACTCGTCGAGACTCAGCGACCAAAAGTGCTGGCCTAGGCCGTAGTGCACCGAGACCTGGATCGCAGCCGTGAAGACGAGAAGAAACACGCCCGTCCATGCATAGAGGTGATCCTCGGCGCCCACAAAGTGGATGATACAGATCCGTGTATAGAGACGCAACGCCACCAAAATAAGGGACACCGCCGTCATGGCCCACATCGAGCAGGCCAGGGGGATTCCTGACTGCATCGTGGCACGGGGCGGCCGGAGCCACGATGCATTGGAACTGTGGACAGGAGTCTCTAAGAATGAGGGGAGGCAAAAATCGAGGGTGTGGTTGTTGTGCTCGAAGAACTACCGCAGGATATACGGTGCTTTCTGTAGATGATAGGCGAGCAGGACTTGATCGCACGACAAGAACCGAACAACAAATATGTACTAACGAGAAGGCCAAGGCAAACGAAGGAGAATGCAAGTGTAGGAGGAGGGGGTCGACTGCTATAAGAGGAACCCGGACACGCCACGACTACTGCTGTCATCTATTAGACAGGCGGATGGCCCGGAAGATTCCTTTTTTTTTCTGCTTCTTGTCACAATTCTAGAAGTCCCAACACTGAAAGAACCCGTTTTATTGCTTGTCCCGAGGCGTTTATTCCCTGCAGGGCCATCATCCAATATTAGTACCCTCCTCGACAGCCACAGTGGCCAGCTCGCATCCTACGGGAGTCATCTATTCGTAGTGGAGGGTGCGGCAACATTTACTCGTAGGTTACATACAAGCAGGGCACCAATGCCCCATTGTTGCCCCTCGATCGTCGCCTCTGCTCCGCTTCCAACGGAAAACGGCCGCCGTATCGGGCCACTCGTGCTGTCTCTTCGGTGCCTTTCTGTGCTTCTTTTCTGTGCTTCGCGTGTTTCTTTTCTTCTGGGGTGTCTGCGAAATTGCTATTTTAGCGATCGCCCTAGACCCAAAGAGGCTTTGCACCGTGCATTCGACGGCCATTGGCTAGAGCACAAACGGCCCTGCATCGCCATTGGTTCCCCATCTCAGCTTTTCGACCAATGCCGTGCCAGAATCCGGCCTCCCACAAACTGGGGGCGATCCAGCACCCTTCCAGCTGAATGCCGCCTTCCCACGGGACAGGCGAGAGCCCACAAACACTAGGATTACGCGCCGCCGGAGCACACCAACTTGGGCGCCACTTATTTTTGCTATTCCATATTTCTTATTTCTACAATTATTGCTTGTGATGGTTGCCACGGACAGGGTTTGCACCCATCTCTGGTCATGGCTTTCGTGCCTGATAAGATAGTTTGGACTATTTTCACGTGTGATCGCCTCGTATCATGGCAGAGACACCTGGATATGTACACATTCGTGTTGTACTGACTAGGCAATTGCTCCGGCGTCCATACTACTCCATGTCTCGGATCCTTGAATAATCACGGAGAGGCAAGATTTGTTGTCGGGCGTCTCCGTACTGCTCTGTCTGTGTCTGGTCTCAATATGAAGTATGAATGCTTTTACAGCTAGGGGGCCAGTAAGAACTATGTAGATTATTGACTATCTTACTTTCTTATTACTTTCTATTATAACCTCCTGGAAATTCCATGCCTTTTTTTGACTGCCAAGTTCCCCAACCATGTGTACATTCTATTACCTTTATCTAGATCGAGACTCTAATTATCCCCCCTCAAAACTGGTTCAGCTCGTTTGTAAGTGTATTAATATTCCAATTTGTTTCGGGTTGCCAATAATGTTTCCTTTTCTTCTTCTTTACCTATGGCCATCCCGCATTTGCTGTATGCCTCACCCAGTCTAGAACTTAGCTAGCAGCTTTGGGCCGGTCTTGAGGACGCGAGCTCCAGCAATGATCGCTGTCCCGGCCAAGATGAAGACGCCGGCATACACCTTCATGCCTGTGAACGAGCCATTTTGGTGAGAGATCACAACACCCGCAATAGGGCTGGTCACCAGGCCAGGAATAGCACTCGAAAGCCATAGCAGACCGCTGCGGTAGCCAAACTCGCGCGGCGGCGAGATTTGAGCAACAAGCGCCGGTGCTAGCGAGATGTAGGCACCGGAAGAGAAGCCAAAGAGAGCCGCAAAGACGATGCGTGGCGCGTTGGCCGCGGCAGGAATCCATAGGCCCAAACACAGAATACCACTGACAATCGACACTGAGACGTAGATGTTGAACCGGCCCAGCTTGTCGCCATACATCCCAGCTAAGAGACGACCGAACAAACTGGCACCATTAAAGATGGAGACCAGGTACTCGGAGAGAGCCGTGCCCATGCCGCCGTGGGCGGCTTCGACGACGAGGAAGTTGATGGGCACGTAGACACCAAAGGTCATGATGAGGAAGCCAGTAACGAGGAGGAGGAAAGTCGGTTCGCGCAGGGGACGGTACAAGTCGGCCACACTGCGCTTCACTGGAGGCGACTTGTGGATTGTACGTATGGTGGCGTTGGTGACAAGCAACAGGGCCAGAATGATGAAAGCGGATATGCGCATGGACCATCCAAAACCCACGAGCTTGATGAGATGCGTCACCATGATCGGGAACAAGACACCCCCCAAGCTGGATCCCGTCATCAAAACACCAAACGCGGCTGCGCGTCTCTTGTCGAACCAGCCGTGGACGGCTCCGAGTGCTGGCTGGAAGACAAGTGCAGCCCCAAGAGCACTGCAAACACCTTGCGAGAGAAGGACCTGATAGTACTGCTTGGAGATCGACGTCATCATGAGACCGAACACGTGCAAGAAGGTGCCGACGGCGATAATGCCGTGCGGTCCCTTCTGGTCGAACCAGTATCCGGCAAACGGGGCCTAAGAGACAGTTAGTATAGGATATTACGCCCAATATGCCACAAGTAAGACGTACTACGGCCAGCATAAAGAAGACCTGAAGCGATGGAATCCACGAAATGGTGCTTGTCGAATAGCCACGAAGGATCTCGGTCTCATAATAATTCTGGAAAATACCAATGCCTTTCCAGGTTAGCTCGTGGGCACTGAGGCGAGGGATGTAGGGACAGCCTTACTGTTCAGCCATCCAAAACTGCAGAATGATGCACACCAGGCACCGAGAATCACCGACCATGCTCTTAGTCCACCGTCTGGCGCCGGCACTTGGGATGGCGACTTTTCCAGTTTTGGTGCCGTGCCGGAAGGCGTGTTGCTGCCACTGGTCATGATTCCATCCTCGGTGTGGCTCTCGGTGATAGCCATCTTGGAATGAATAAGTGAGGCTGTGACTGAATCAGACACGGTGGTAGACGTAGACGGTCTGATACTAAAAGGCCGATATAGTCAATCGACGCCAGGTGCCTACCAGCGATGACAAGAAGATCTGATAGGAATTCTAGTTGGGGGCCGGCCGCATCATAAACAAGAATTAACACCGCAACCCCCGAAGCTATATCCTAAGCCCGTATGCTATGAAAAGCACGACGTGTTGTATGTAGAAACAACGCGGCCGTGGCGGAGTGGGGCCATCTCGGGATATTCTTCACGTACCAGTTTCCCGAGGCCGAGTCTCGAAGCCAGCGGCGGGGAAGACCGCTCCGATGATTTAAAATTCGTGCAGCATCCACGTTGATGTGTAATGTTTCCACCGCCCCAGTTGATCGGTTATACGTTGAAATTTACCAATAGGATGCCGCGGATGCAGACCTAGCTGTGTCCGGCCGTTCCGCTCATGATCCCCTTCAGACTTTAATTGCCACCTCGGTAGCCTGACCTATAATCCGAACACTCGAACAAAGGTCTGCGATGGCCGTGTAAATCATCGTACTTCAGGGCCTTTGGCGTCTGGCGGCGCTGTCGACTGCAGGTGCTTGTCGCCGACCATATCAGCCGAGTCGGACGATGCTTCTGACGGCGCCGCAGATGGCCGATCTAGGAGTGGATGGACATGTTGTGCTCTTCGACTGTCTCTTGCCAGATCTCTATACTGTTGAAAGCTTTTCTTCTATGACTCGTACGACCAATCAATATACCTTTTTACCATGATGTTACGAAGCACACCATCCTTGGGTGTGTGAAGCTATATAAATACCACAAAGACTTGATCCGTAAGTTGGCCTCCTTGATCTTCTTCCCCCGTGCTGTTTGTGTCCTTTCGCCACGACAAACAAGGCGCCATGATATCCATGACGGGACTTCTCGTCTGCAACAGAAACAAACACGAAACTCTAGTCCGTAAATCTCTTCCCCTAAAAAGAGCTAACCCTATCTAGAGAAAATGGCACTTGAGAGGCGGCTTACATTAGCAATCCAACCCTGGCTGGACAGGCAGAAGGGTCTTTCCGTCAAGCGGCTGAAATTCACACCGACTCGCTGCAACTGCTCGGTTCCCGCCTCCACCCAAGAAACACGTCTCGCATCCGACCCCGGTATTCAAACGGCACACTTCGCGTCCGATTCTTGGCTCCGTCGGCCTATTTTTAAGACAGAAAACCCCTGTAAATACGGCTTCTGGAGGGTATTCACGCCGACCACACGGCTCAATAATTGAAAGCCGTCAACTATATAAATGATGATTATGCACCGCGCAGTTGATTCTTAATGTAGGAAGGCATAGTCCAACACAGAGTCTCATCTTATCATAATATAGCAAGCAAAAAGCTCAATTTTATCCACAATGTCTCTCGAGCAAAAAACCATTGTTGTCACTGGGGCTACCGGCAAACAAGGCAGCGCTCTCATCAACGCGCTCCTCAAGGCGCCAGATGCGGCACAATTCTACGTTGTGGCCGTTTCACGCGATGCAGCTAGTCCACGCGCACGCGCATTAGCTGCACGGCCGCAGATATCTGTTGTTGCTGGCGACATGGATGATCCAGCAGGCATTCTGAAATCGGCGTCCGCCGCTACTGGTGGACCTGTGTGGGGAGTCTACAGCGTGCAGATCAATTCGGACTCCGAGGAACAGCAAGGAAAGGCGCTGGTGGATGCTGCAGTGGCTCATGGTGTGAAGCACTTTGTCTACTCGTCAGGGGATCGCGGAGGACCCATCAAGTCAGCCTCAGATCCGACCCAGGTCAAGAATTTTGCTGCCAAGTTCCACATCGAGAAGCACCTCGAAGCAGCCGCCGCCACTTCCACAGCGCAAACAGGCGCTGCCATGACCTACACCATCCTGCGACCGGTGACATTCTTCGAGAATCTCACAAACGACGTCCATGGACGCGGATTTGGTCGGATGTGGCAGCAGATGGGGGACCGCAAAACGCTGCAAATGGTAGCCACCCGGGATATTGGCTGGTTTGCTGCTCAAGCTTTCCTGCACTCTACCACAGCTACATACGCCAACACGGCACTAACACTCGCTGGCGACGAGCTGCACCAGGCTGAAGCTGACGTGTTATTCCGCCAAGCTGTCGGCTCAGGGATGCCTTTGGCGCCGTGTCCTGTGGCATCAGCCGTCAAGTTCTTTCTCAAGGGCACCGTGGGCGATATGTTCCGCTGGTTTGAGAACGAAGGCTACGGGGGTGACGTTTCAGAATGTCGCCGGCAGCACCCTGAGATGCTGGACTTCAAAGGCTGGTTAGAAGAGAATAAGGGATTGTGGTTGAGGAAATAGGGAAACAGGTACCCGAAGAATGAATATGAGAGCGACGAGATAATTTCATCATTCATGAACCAGAACACAACGCAGCTATTGAAGATGACTAAATTGGAGACCATCAAAACTGTTGAGGATAACTTGCAGTAGCAAGAACGGAGTGCCAATCACGCCATATAAGGCTAACCTCGTGGCGTTGTGTTATGCCACGCAAACTCGTGTAAAACGGCACCGATATCTATCTAATACGGGGCACCGAGAAAATCAACCCGCAGCTGTCACCTGCTGTCCTACCTGGCCCCAGAAAAAGTGTCTTGTCTCATAGCTAAGCTTTTACAGCAAAGTCTCGGCAAGTAGCCAGTCGCAGATGGCAGCTGAGTTGCGCTAAGTTGTCGGATGTGGGCCAAATTACCATCAGAGGTCTCGTAACTCAAATATACTTTGGTTGAGCAAATCTAGGTGGCCACGCCGATGCATCCCAAAAAAACGACGAAGAGCACTGCGCATATGCGGAATGCAGATACGGAAAAAAACAAGATAACACGATAAACATGGTCGCCAGCATGATTGTGTGCGGAATTGGCATCGCCGTCCAACCTCGGATACCACGTGTGGAATAGCGCGCCAGCTAAGCTTCCTGTCGCGATTGCGCTTATGATGGCATCATCACCGCTGGCTGGCAGGCCTTCCGTGTCAGGCCAATCAGGCGGCGCGCAGCACTGTCTTGATGTCCAGGCTGTTCCCGTAGACAAGCATTTTCGTCCTCGCTTGGCCAAGCACACCATAAAATGTTCCACAGGCTTTACTGGGCCCTGATCGGTGACGTGATAGCAGCTGTTCCTGTTCCATCCAACTCAGGCCCGTCCGGCGAACGAAAATGGGCTCGTTCTAAAAAGTATTTGCCTGGTCGGCTTGCGTAGTGGAAGGTATAAAGAAGGCCATGCTCTTGCAATTTTCTGGAGGGGACTTTGGTCGTTCCAGGCCTCGCCATTCAAGTTGCTGCACATTTCAATTCCGCTCTCGTTGACAGTAATTCATCATGGCGGCTGTTAGGAAGTGGCACCATTGGTACGCCCCAGAGGACACCCCGGCGGACAGGAAGCTGATTCTGAAGCTCGATCTGCTCATCGTGCCCTATGCTTTCATACTGTACTGGGTCAAGTACATTGACCAGTCCAATATCAGTAGGCATTGGCTCCCCCCAACCCCCCTCCCCCACGACCGAAGCCTAGATCACTAACCTGTGTTTTTGTGTGTCCTACAGACAATGCATACGCCTCAGGCATGTCAGAAGAGCTGAATTTCAAGGGAAATCAGCTGGTGCAGTTCCAGACCATTTTCGCCGTCGGCAATGTCATTGGCCTCCTGCCCTTTATCTACCTGTTTCCACGTGTGCCAATGCACTACCTCGTCCCTACGCTCGATCTTCTCTGGGGCATCTTCACACTCCTGCAGTACCGTGCCACGAGCTACTCAGAGATGATGGCCTACCGGTTCATGGTCTCGCTCTTCGAGGCCTCCTACTTCCCCGGCGTGCACTTTGTTCTCGGCTCCTGGTACCGCAGCGACGAAATTGGCCGCCGAGGCGGCGCCTTTTACATCGGCCTCACTCTCGGCACTCTGACGGCTAGTCTTTTGCAAGCGGCCGCCATTGAGCACCTTGACGGCGTCCATGGCTTGGCTGGCTGGCGCTGGCTCTTTATCATCAACGCCATTATTACGCTGCCCCTGGCTTTCCTCGGCTTCCTGCTGTACCCAGGAACACCCGAGAAGCCCAATTTATGGGTGCTCAGCAAGGCCGAGGTAGAAGCAGCACGCGAACGTCTCCGGCGACAGCGCGACCACAATGGTGTCCTTATACCACAGCCGAAGCGGGTGGAGTTTTCGTTCAAGTTCCTCCGCCGCGTCTTTACCAACTGGCGCTTCTACGTCATTGTGTTCTGGGACATCCTCTTCTTCAACACCAGTGCCAACTCGGCGGCGTTCCTGCTCTGGATTAAGAGCCTCCACCGCTACAGCAAAGGAACGATGAACAATTATGCGGCTATTGCACCCGCTCTCGGCATCTTCTTCGTGCTGTTTGTCAATTTCAGCGCCGACTTGTGGATTGGACGCACAGCTGCCATCGTGCTGGCATCCTCATTCAACTTCTCGGCACTCGTCATTCTCTCGGTCTGGGACGTCCCAGAGAGCGCCAAGTGGTACGCCTTCAGCGTCACTTACAGCGCTGTTGCTGTCAGCTCCGTACTCTATGGCTGGGCAAACTCTATATTACGAGATAGCGCCGAAGAGCGTGCCCTGACACTTGTGTTAATGACGGCTATCGCTACATCAACAACATGCTGGATTCCGCTCCTCACGTATCCAACAGTGCATGCCCCGGAATACCCCAGAGGCTACAGTTACTCGGCAGCCATCACAGGCCTGCTGGTTTTGATGACTTTTGCCATCCGCTATATTTTTGGCAATGACGGGTATGTGCCCTTTCTTTCTTATTCCAAGTTTCACGCACCTTGCTAACATATTTTCCGTATAGATTAAAGAGACATAAGTCCATCCCGTCCCAGGAGAATCTGGTGATTCAAGAAGACGGAAACGATAGCTCACAAGAGAAATCACCTTCGGGGACGGCTGCAGCTATCCACACTGGACAAAGTTTGAAGGACTGAGTAGTTATGGAAACTATACCACAAAAGCTAGTACTTTTTGCATAATCGTCGTGAGCAAATAGAACTCCTTTTAGACTATGTCACGCCGCGAAAACCAGTATTGAAGGTTCCGGCGTACCATTCTGTGTAATCTCATTTCAAATGCATATCTAACCTACTCAACGCAAAACGTCCCCGATTCATTTTCGGCCAAAACTCTTCCCTCTCATTTCATTCCGGCTTATCAAGTCGATAGATGATCTTGGCAGTGTTGAAGTATGCCTCATATTCTACTTCGTCTCCCCCATCTACTTCGTAGTGGTAATGACCTCCGGCGTTCGTCCCCAGTGGAGAATATCCGTGACTATGCTCCATCCGTAGGCCCATCTTCTGCCCTGGATCGGCAGAATGCAGCACCGTCATGCAGACAATGGGTTCGTCAAAATCGTGGTATGTCAGCCACGCATCTACCTCTTTCCGGTCCTTGAAGGGAAGCTCTTCTTTAGACGGGAAGTCGGGCATAACGTGAAAGTGCGTCCGCCCAGACTTAATCAAGAAGACCCCGCCTAGAGTCACCGTTTGTGAGTCACCGTAGGCCGCGTGCAGTGCTTTGCGGATGCACTCTGTGAAGCTCCCTTCTGGCCCTGTCCGTTTGCGCGCGGTGATTTTTAGCACTGGGCCAGGCTCCCCTAGGGACCCAAAGAGATTGATCATCAGGCCGCAATCCAATGATGGGCTCTTTTCGATAAGCAAATCACCCTGCTTGATCTTGGCGAGGACCGTGCTGTTCTTGATCTTGTCAAAACCGCCCTGCCAGCTGACATCCGTCACAAGCTCGCAGTTCTGGCCCACGACATGAAACGGTCCGGCTCCAGCGCCTACCAGGCTGCCTCTTGTAGAGCTCATGTCCATCGCTTTGGCGAGATCGGGCAGAGACCAGATCTTGTCCAGCAGCGGGACGGGGTAGAGATTTGGTTGACCCCCGACGTCTGCCACCTTCTCGTCTCCGGAAAGACCTTGCGTTGATAAATGGAAAGGTGTCTCTCGAAGGTCAGGGCAGATGACTACACTGATACTGGTGTGCTCATAATTGGTAGCCAGAGGCCCTTTCAGCTTCTCGGCAATGTCGTCGAGTTGGGGAGGGGTTAATGGAAGTGTCTGAATATGCATCTTGACAATGAGCTGTGCGATGCTGTGAGCGGAAATTTCGGCCAGTGTCGCAATGTTTATGCTAAAGACTGATGCAGCCCGCACCTTGTTTACAGTCAAACTTGGGCGTTCGCTTAAAGAACGTTGGTTGCTTGATCTTAAGTCCTCGCGAAGGACGGTCACTAGAACCGATGTCGCATGTCTTCAACGGCTAATCACGTAAGCGTTCTTCAACCTTGTTTGCATGACCATACTGGCTCGAATGTGTCTGTATGCTAGAATTTTGCAGGTATGTTAAAGAATCAATTCTCCAGATTAGGTAAAAGCATACAATATGCGACCAGAAATTGGCTGGGATTCAATACAAAGCAAGCCCTCGTAGAATATGGCGATAATGCAGCCAGACTGCTTCTAGTATGCTCATCGAAGAGGTAAATTGCATCATAGCAACACACACGGTTCCGTGGTCTAGTTGGTTACGACGTCTGCTTCACAAGCGATTTGAGATCGCAGAAGGTCCTGGGTTCGAGCCCCAGCGGAGCCATTCTTTTTGCCTCGGTTTAAGACGAGGAGTCTAGTCTGTGACCGATCGCTTAACACGCAATGGCTAAGGATGCTGCACACCTTTGCTGCTATTGCTTCTTGTCATTCTTTTTTGTCTCGGACGCTTGGTGTAGTCTTACACTTTTCAAATTACATAGGCATCGGGCAGGGCAGACATGAGTGTACTCCTGCATAGGCAGCAACTTAAAGGAGTTAATCCATTTTCTAGAGACTCTGGGCAAAATCTTTTGCCCCCCCCCCCCCCCCCCGGCCAGTCTAGGACTAGTTCTAGTTGGTCATTTATCGTCTGGGATTGTATCGACAGCGTACATACGAAAACAACATTTATTGATGATCCAACCAAGACATACAGTTTATGTTAAGAATCTAATTAGAATGAGGCTTTATATAGACACTCCGTTTGTACCACTTCAAGTGCAATCGTTTACCGGTATTGCTGGTGCTGTGTTCCTCCACCCCTGGCTTTTATCACCCTATTAAAAGTTCTCTAACTGTGAACTATGCCCCTATTTTTTGCCAGCCTTACAAAGCCATGCAAGCCACAAAATGCCCTGGGAGTGAGCCAGAACTCAGGCCAAAACGCAGGCAGTATGAGAAGTTGCCAGAGCCAGGGCCTGGCAGAGAGGGCCTGGAGGTCGCAGAAGCATATAACCTACGGCACGCTAGGACAACCCTCATCCAACGCTGCAATGAACTTGGACGGTCCAAATGGAAACGCTCTTACCTTTGCTATCTTAGATCCACAGTGTACTAGCAGATCGCTACGGACGAAGGGTATTGTGGAATACTTGGGAACATCATCGCCGTCAGTACCGGAGTGGGTTAAGTGATATCTTCCTCTGGCGGAGTCGGGTTCTATCTTGTCAGCGGCAATAGCCAATGGTTATGTTTGATTGGTCTACAGATTCTTTTTCCTGCACTTCTTCTTGGGAGAATTTACTGGCTGCCAGAGTCGCCCAGATATTCCAACACCCGACTATGAGGAAGCGTGCCCTCATTACAATCTGTCCAACCTGGTGTATGGTGGGCTCGGGGGCCCTCCCTCGGCGGAGAAAATAAGCTAGGACTAGCTGTGGCTGTGGAAATGAGCTCGCTTTATGTAGAGAAGCACAAAAATTTTAAGGTGGGCGTAGGTATTTGCGGATAGGAAACCAGACGTGCAGCTTTAAAAACAATTGTTTATGTTCGTCTACGCGAATCTGTGTACAACCTAAATATGCAGAGCGTAGCTCGGTTTTACTTTATTATACATATCCAAAGCTTAACCTAGTTCAGCTCGGCCGTTCGTTCTCAATTTCAAATTATCCGAAAGTTAATAATCTCTCTCCTTGGACCGTCCGAGAATACTTCTCCGTGCATATAGTTCTGTACTAGTGATTCCCTAAAGATGCCATTAGCTGGAATGAAGGGGTTATGATATCTGTGGTAGTCTTACCCAATAAAATTCCATTTCTCTTCCACCGGGCACCCAACATCGCGACTTTCTCTTAACACATACGGAACCGTGCCGCCAAGCAGAATACATACAGTATCTCCCACACACGCATTGTCGGGAACGATTCCGAAGTACTTGCCGCCCTCAGCAAGAAAGACTAGTCGGTATCTGAATACGTTCCCACGTCTTGTGGCATATTCCGCGTCAACTTCTCTTGGCACAGGTTCCGGACATCCTTCCTCTTTCCATCTCCACGCTGCCGGCATGCGATACGGATCAAATCTCACTCCTCGTCTGGTGAAGCCAAAAGGGTCAAAATTACACACCGTCATTAGTTCGAAGTCGGACTGGTATGGTGACCCTATGAGAAGCGATAATGGAACGCCAGCGCCTATTGCCTTTGCTCGGAATAGTCCATAGTCAAGGCGTTCTGAAGAGCCATCTGCACGTTTACACAAGCTCAAAACTTTCGGGTCAATGAGCTGTTCAATTTTGGTCAAGAAGACGCCAGGAAGAGCCAGCTCTCTCGTCAGAAGTCTTCTTATATCGCCCTTAATGTCAAATTCGGGACCATAAGTCAAGGTAAGAATTTGACTGCCGAGCTCTGGTGACCATGTGTGTGGTATAGAAGCATTGAATATTGGTTGCGTATGCCCCATTGGGACTGCTGATAGATACCAATCGTTTCTGGGCTGCGTGCGTAAATCTGGAGCCCAGGTCGGAAGCCGCAGGTCTTGTGCAGGACGTCCCGCACAGCTCAGCAGGAACAGGCCCTCTGAAAGGAAACATGCCATGCCGGCAGCGATATAAGTGTCCTCCAGTGATAACGAGTAATCCGCAAAAAGTGGTATTTCCTGCTTCGGCCGCAGACCCAAAAATGCAAAGACTTTGTCCCGCTGGTCATAAGCGTGGCGAGCCAGTCCATATAGCAGTAGTTGAGAGAACGAAAGCTTCTCCTTGGGGGCCAATATTGCCCCGCTCTTGGAGACGCTGCGTCGGTAGCCAAAGCTGATCGCAATATTTCTAAAGTTGGCTATGGCTCCCTGTCTCACCGCCCAGTAGCTTCCGACATGCAATGTTATGAATATTTTTTCGAATACATCCCAAGACTTGCGATAGCTGCCGCAGACAATGTTGCAACGCCGTGATAAGATGACCTCTTGATAAGTCCAAGCTCGTGAGAACCATCTACGGCCAAGAAAGTGAGACAGGGCAGAAATCTCTAGAGAGTCTCCACGAGGCAGTAAGCTCTGAACCGTCTTAACAGATTTCGTGTAATTTTCGAAATCTATGTCAAGCTCAGATGGCCGGTCATAGAGCGAGACGCATGCCGAGTGCTGGGCAGCAATCTGCTCTATGGCACACCATACCAACTCTGTATCCTCATCGGCTTGCCCCAACCACACGATTATGCAGCTTGCGTTGCTATATATCTGGTCCATTATACGCACCTGGGTATTTCGTTCCTGGAGATTATCCTGGTTTATGCAAATAGCATCAATCCATATTTTGCGCTGAGCCGGCTGACGGCGTAGTTCTCGCAAGGCAGCCACGAGATTGTATTTGGCGTCGACTTCCACGTCATTTATCCAGACAGACTCATTTGAGTCGTTAGCCAAGTCGCCATCCCAGGTGTAGGATAATGCATCATAATCCGTCGGAGAATCCAGGAATACAGTTTGCATGTTTAGGCGTATTGAACAGTTCTCGTCTTCGTGTACTACTGTCAAGAGCCGTATCTGATCGGAGCCCAAGACATCCTGGTATAAAGACATTTTCCAGAAATTGTCACCTATCTCAAAAGCTACCGTAAGGCTTAGAACTCTAGGATTAAGGCTACACTTTGAAATTACGACGTCCACTATCAGGCATTTAAAGTCCCAGCTCAGTTCGTATAAGAGCTTACGGATAGCGGATAGCAAATGCCTACCATGTCACCGGGATCTTCAAAAACCCCGCTTCATAGAGAGTGACCTGTGCCAGAAACTTGGAAAAGGGAGGGGCGGGGTCACGCCCTCGTCACTTGGTATTGCTGCTGCCTAGAGATGTCCACAGATAGGGCTTGAACTGCCTTTCCTATCCTAGGTTGACTGCCTTCGAGTTTCACTTGGTTGTTATTCTGCCTTGAGTGTTAACCGACTCGAGCCGTTAAAAAGAGAGGTGTGCCGCTTAAAAACGAGGCGTGCCCCTAATCAGCCTTGATAAACAGACTAGCTCTCGCTCTTGTCCTGGCTCTTCGTATCTCGGCTCACGTGACCTCAGTTTTGCTGGCGGAGGGTTTTAGCACACAGGCGATAGGCTCTCCGTCTGAAATGATAAGCCGCCGGCGTAACCAGCAGATCAAGATCGTAGAAACAAGCACCCGCTTTCGACGGGTAATCCGTAATCTACTCGTATCAGTGACGGCTTATCCGCGAAACGCCCGGCACTTCATAATGTACTGCTTTTACAATGTTCATATTTTCTCGTCTTTTGAGACATAAGATTACACATTGCAAACTCTTCGTCTCGATCATACTATGATACGACGACATTCTGCGCTGCCTCCCGCTCCGCCCGCTCGTCCTTGCTCAAAGTCGGATCGTTTTCGGTCCAGGCCGCGCACTGGTTCCGGGCCTTGGGCACATTCACGAGGGAAATCATGGCGCAGCCGGTGGCGCTCAGGGCCAGGGCAAAGGGGAAGCCCTTCCAGGTGTTGCCGGTGTGGTCGATGATGACGCCGGAGATGATGGGGCCGATCCAGGCGGTGGACTTGCCGAAGAGGGCCCACAGCGAGAAGAAGGTGACCTCGCGGCCCTTGGGGATGATGTCTGCGAGCATGGTGGCGGTGAAGGCGTAAAAGGGGGCAATGGCGGCACAGTCGTAGACGTTCCAGGCCCAGATCTCCCAGGCCTTGTGGTAGCCAAAGTTGTTGGTTCCGATGCCGATGCAGCCTGTTAGTGAGTATGTGTTCAGTCAAAGAAACAGAAACAGAAGAAGGCAAAAAAAAAAGGACGGAAGGACATACCCCATATGGGCGAGACCAGGAGAAAGACACAGATGCACATGAGCATGGGCTTGGTGGAGATGCGCCAGTAGCGCTGGACGGCCCAGAGAATGGCGATGCCGACGGCGTTGGACAGGCCGGCGACGATGTAGAGCTCGGTGGACTTGATGGTGTTGTAGGACAGGATGCTGTTCTGGCAGAGGCCGACGAGCTGGTTGGCGGTGGCGTAGCCGTCGGCGAGCATGAAGTAGCCGCAGAGGTAGAGCCAGGTCTGGCCGAGGCGGCGGCAGTTGCGGAGCAGCTGCCAGTAGGCCTTGAGGCCGACGGAGAAGTAGCTCTGGCCAGGCGGCAGCGGCTGGGTGCGCTTCTTCTCGAGGAAGAACCAGGGGGAGCCAAGCAGGACCCAGAAGCCGGTGGCGATGCCGACGATGACCACGGCGGCGTGGGTGTTGTTGGCGGTGGACGCGTCAGCGTGCATACCAAAGGCGGCGCCAATGGCGATGACGAGGACGAGGGTGTAGCCGATGCTCATGGCGGCAAAGGAGATGTTGCTGAGCTTGTTGCGCTGCAGCACCTGGCGGTGCACGTACTCCTCCTCGGCGATCTCTCCGCGCACGTAGGCGTCGCGGGTGGCGCGGGCCTGCTTCGTGTTGCGGGCCAGCAGCGGCAGCGAGGGCTGCCAGAAGCCCTGGCACAGGTTGTAGGACACGGTGGACAGGATGTAGATGGCAATGGCGGACTTGTACTGGCCGCCGTTGTGGAGGCCCAGGAAGGCAAACTGGGTGGCCCAGCAGACGAGAGTGCAGCCGAGCAGGATCCAGCGCTTCCAGCGGCCGTAGTCGCCCATGGGCCCGAGCAGCAGCAGCAGGAAGCCGTTGAAGGCGAAAATGATGCCGTTGCTCGTGAGCGTGACGGTGTCGATGTTCATGGTGCGGCTGCCGAACTGGACGACGCACGGGTCCAGGCTGCTGCTGCAGTCCTGGCTGGGGTCGTTGCCATTGTGGCCGGCCTGGCTAAGAATGGACTGGAAGACTGGCGAGGTAAGCAGAGGCTATGCGAAAGCAGACAAGACAAGACAAAACCCACTCAAAGGCGCATAGCTCAAGGTTCCGGCGCTGTTGTTGGCAAAGTAGTAGCCATACCAGGACAGCAGCTCCCAGCGGCCAGTGGGCGGCTCGTTGTCGAGTTCTGCGGCGAGCTCGCGGGCCCTGTCTGACACAGTGTACTGGCCCACCTCGACGACGACGGGGTCCTTCTCCTTGAGGACGTCGTCTACGACTTCCTCGACATTGGTGTTTTCAGCTGCCATGGTGTAGTGTGGTTGGCGCGGTCACACTGGAAGAGGACGGAGGTCCTGGCACGTCTGCGACCCATTTGTATATTTATATCTAGCATTATCAATAACTAGCTCGATGTACTGTCTTGCGTTTCTGCAAGTTGCGACTAGGACTCCGAGCAGCCTATCAGAGGAACGGCTTCACAAATGGAAAAAGCAGAGATACCGATCGAATGGATATAGCAGGCCAAAAAACTGCCTTATTCGGGAAACATTCGCGACCAAAAGATCCACGGAAGTGGAACGCTAGTCCAATAGCATATGATAACGTGCTTCCTCTCTACTAAGATTAGATTGCACGCTCCCCATGCCGACGAATGGTCTGTCCGCTCCGGCAAGAAGCCGGCAAGAAGCCTGGCATGCAACTAGCTGATCTCGCCTACGGCGTCATACGGATGAGCCAGCTTCACGAATGGTTGTTCCAATTGTTTCCTTATCTCTTACTGCAGCTTTGGAGACGCTCTCCTCTCGCCCTCCCCTTCACAACGATGGCAGAGTCCAAGTCAGCACAGACGGAGGCGCGGCTGCCACTGCCGTCGACAGCTGTTCCGAGAGGGAAGAAAGTGGAACGTGGCTGTTTGCGGCTGAAGACGACGGCCCTCTTGGCGGCCGCGGCACTGCTGATCTACAGCTACTACCACGTGGCGTCGAGGTCGACGCTTTTCCAGCGGCTGACTTCATGTGGGCAAGAAGGGAGCCCGCCGCCACAGTGCCCGGCGCAGGTGGCGATTGGCCCGTCGGCACGGCCGGACATCACGGAGAACAACGTGCAGGGCCTCTTCCGCACGGCGGCGTTCCGCAACCTCAGCATCCACCGGCTGGCGGGCGCGGTGCAGATCCCGACGCAGGACTTTGAAGACATGGGCCGCATGGGCGAGGACCCGCGCTGGGACGCGTTCTACCAGCTGCAAGAGTACTTTGCGGAGACCTTCCCGCTCCTGTAAGTGTTGCGTACGGTTTACTACGTATGAGGGGCAGGGTACGGAGTCTCACACCAGCAGGCACGAGAAGCTGCAGCTGGAGGTCATCAACGAGCACGGCCTCCTGTACACGTGGCAGGGCAGCAACGAGACGCTCAAGCCAGTGCTCCTGATGTCGCACCAAGACGTGAGTCGAGGCCGGGGGAGGGGGCAGAGGCCGTTGCCAGGCGACGCTGACATTGCAGACGGTGCCCGTGGCGGCGGACACGCTGTCGGAGTGGCGGNNCCCCGCCGTTCAGCGGGCACTTTGACGGCACATACATCAACGGGCGCGGCAGCCACGACTGCAAGAACAACGTGGTGGCGATCCTGTCGGCGATGACGGCGCTGCTGGAGCAGGGCTTTGCGCCGCAGCGGACGGTGGTGGCGGCGTTCGGGTTCGACGAGGAGGCGATCCGGTACCGGTACGGCGCGGCGAAACTGGCAGAGCATCTGCGGGGCGTGTATGGCGGCGGTGAGGGCGACGCGCTCGCCATTGTCGTGGACGAGGGCGGGCTGGGCGTCAACCGGCAGTTTGGGCGCGCGTTTGCGACGCCGGAGACGAGCGAGAAGGGCTACCTCGACGCGGTGCTGGACGTGCACGTGCCGGGCGGCCACAGCAGCATCCCGCCGGCGCACACGTCGATTGGGCTGCTGGCGGCGGCGGTGACGCGGCTGGAGGCGGCGGCCGAGGCCAACTTTCCGGCGCAGCTGCGGGCCGGCAACCCCCTGTACACGCTGCTGCGCTGCGCGGCCGCGGACGCCGCCACCGTGGACATGGCGCCAGCCCTGCGCGCGGCCCTGCAAGACGACAGTCCGGCCGGCCGGGCCCGGGCGGCCGGCCTGCTGGGCGACGACGCCGAGGCGGCCAGCCTGCTGCACACATCGCAGGCCGTCACGCTCTTCCACGCGGGCAACAAGGCCAACGCGCTGCCGGCGTACGCCAGCGCGCTCGTCAACTACCGCATCGCCAGCGAGGAGACGCTCGACGAGGTGTGCGCCAAGCTCGTGCACACGCTCCAGCCCCTAGCCGAGCAGATGGGCCTGCAGTTCCAGCACGGCCCCCAAACCGGCGACGGCAGCGGCGGCAGCGGCGACGACTTCCCCCCCTACACCATGCGGCTGGCGTGGAAAAACACGACCCGCGAGCCGTCGCCGGTGACGACTACGCACGCGCCCGGCTGGACGTACCTCGCGGGCGTCATCAAGCACGTCTTTGACGAGCCCGGTTTCGGCAACGACGTGCTGGTGGCGCCCATGTATGCGGGCGGCAACACGGACACTCTCTTCTTCTGGGACCTCTGCTCGCAGATCTACCGCTTCGGCCCGGTGCGCGCCTGGCACGACGAGGGCTGGGGGGGCGTGCACGACGTGAACGAGAGGGTGAGTCTGCCTTTCCCTTTCTGCCGGTCCCTGCTGACGTTTTAGATCGCCCTCGATGCCCACCTAGAGGCCATTCTGTTCTACCACGAGTTCATCCGCGTGTTCGACGAGGCGGAGATGGCCTAGTCTGTCTTTTGTCTTTTAGTCTTTTAGTCTTTTAGTCCTTATTCTTATGGTTTATTGTGTTGCCCCTCCAGCTCGCCTGGCGTAAACTCGTAGCGGTCCACCTGGATCTGCCCTTCCTCGAGGCTCTCGTAGACGATGCCGACGCAGATGCTGCCACCCGGCGGTGCCGCCCCCCAGCCGGCGTTGTCGCGCTGCGGCTGCGACACGATGAGCCGCTTGTGGGCGCCGACACTGCGCCACCAGGCGCGCAGACAGGCGGCGCGCTCGTAGCCGCACCAGAGCATCTCGCGGCCGCGGCGGAGCAGGCAGGCCTGGATCCAGTCGCGGTCGGCCGCGTCCTCGATGAGAACGCCGACCACGGCGAGCACAAACTGGATGCTCATGTCGCCGTAGCAGCCGCCGCCGCCGTCGCCGCCGCCGGCCGTGCCCAGCGGGCCGTCGAGGTCGCGCACCAACCGGACGCAGCGGCGCGCCAAGCCCACGGACGCGTCCCAGAGCCCCGAGGCCACCGGCTCGAGAATGTGGTACATGTGCACGGTGATGGCGAGGTACTGCAGCCACAGCTTTTTGACCAGGGCCGGCTTGGGCTCTGCCTCGCCCCCCCCCTCGTCACACTGCAGCTCCGGCGGCAGGCTGCCGTGCCATGCCTGCAGCCGCCGCAGGATGTCGAGAGCGCTGGCACACACCGGGGGCTGGCCGCCCGTGGTCCAGTAGAAGGAGAGGCGGGCGGCGCGGCCGAGAATGCCGTGCAGCCGCATGCATTCTCCGTTGACGAGCTCGTCCAGCGCGCTGAGCTCGTCCGCGTTGTAGCGGCTGTGCTCGAGCAGCCGGTAGGCCTGTGGGCCCAGCATCGGCGGCGCCCGGTTGCAGAGCGCGTTCGAGCAGTCGAGACGCGCGACGGAGTGGATGAGGCGGCGGCCCGACGCCGTCGCCCATAGCGCCTCGACGCCGTCGTTGATCAGCACGCAGGCCATGCGCAGATGGACCGACCATTTGTCGGGGTCGAAGACCAGGATCTAGATGTCAAACGATGCTCACCGACACAGACACAGAGCCCAGAGCACTCACATCAAACCAGGCGAGCAGGAAGACGGTGGCGAGGTAGGCCTGGAGGTCGGGCCAAGAGGCCGGAGAGGCGGCCCGCAGCAGCCGCACCGCAACGTCATAGTAGGCAAAAGCACCCTGCATGTAGCCCGCCTGGCAGCCCGGAGGCCGGCCAGCGTTGTTGACGTACGCCGCTGACAGGGCCAGCACGGCTGTGCGCACGTGGGGGTGCATGCCGGCCAGAGGCGCAATGTCCAGCGAGTAGACGTCCTGCCGCGGCGAGATGGCGGCGAGCGGCGCAAACTGGGCGCAGAAAACAGCCAGCAGCTGCCGCTCTCCGACAGGGAAGGCCGAGAGGGGGCCATCCAGGGGCCGAAGGGACGTCCGTTGAAGGGCCGGAGGAGCCGGAGGAGGGGGAGGAGAAAGAATGCGGAAGGCGACCCGCCTGCGGCCGTAGCCCTCGCATTCAACGCCGTAATTTTCTACACAGCGGCGGCAGAACGGCCGTTGCTCATCGCACTAATCATGAGCATGCAGTGGGAGACCAGAGTACAGGGTCCAGTCTAGCTACCTTTCGATGATGTCGGCGGCAGGTCCTACATCAAAGTCAGCAGGCGGCTAGTGCTTCCTTATTTGAGAGCATCTACGCACCAACACCCTTTGCGGTTTGCATTCGGCCTGGATGTCTTGGGCTCTGACATCGTGGCTGTGCGATGGAAGTGGAATCGGGATGGTTGAGATAGGATCCGAGAGAAACCAAGCACTTGATTAGAACTAGCACTATCCAATCTGTAATAGTAATCTCCTGTTTACCAGTAGCTATTTTCTTCCATGTGTACGTCCTTTTTAGGAAATAGCGGTCGGCTTATGGCCTCCACTTTAACACATTGCTGTGTTCGATAAGCTATCTAGTATGTCCTCGGGTTTCTGCCGACATTCCCCCCTCCTCTTACGAGCCTACCGTCACCGCCGCTGGGGGCGAAGCTGTCGAGTGCCGACTGTGAGCCCCGTATGGCGTTATCGGAAGAATGCGGTGCTTTTTGGCGAGAAGAAAGCCAACGAGCATGCGTGAAACGCTTATGTTACGCCCATGTCATATCTGTCCACATACAAAAAAACGACGCGGGAAGTGGGGAGATAGTTCAGGGTGCTCAACTCCCAGATAACACTAGCTACGATGATACACTGATAAGAGCGTGACAGCGACGCCCGCAGATAGACCGGCCAGGAAGCCCAGGCCAAACGGGGGAGGGCCGACGCTAGAAAGGCTAGAGAGGGCAGACACGCCCTTCTGCAAGGCCGTCTGCGGGAACCTTGCCCCGAGCTCGGCGGCAAGGCCGGCTTCGACCAGCCCGCTGCCGTATTCGGCTAGCAGACGCGGCGGCACGTCTTTGTACAGCCACCGGGGGTACCGCTCACACAACTCCCAGGCCGTGTGCGTAAGAAGGCCGACCTGCTCGCCCACCCAGGACTCGATGGCGACGCGGCCGAGCAACGGGCGCTCCGGGTCCTCGTGAAGCACTATGGTCGGATGCTCCGGGTTCGGCTCCGGCTCCGACTCCGGCCCCGGCTCCGAGCCTCCGGTCAACGCGGCACGGCGAGCCTTGAGACGATCCAGCTGCGCGTCGATGCGCGCCCTGAGCTTCCACAGCTTGTGGGCGAAGAAGTGGTCCTGGATCGCCGCACCCAGCGGCTCGTCCGGGTTGATGCTGCGCAGCGACGTGCCACTGTCGTCGAGGTCTGCGTCGGCAAAGTGCCAGCTCGTCACCATGCTGATGCGCTCGCCCACCCCCGTCGCCCGCAGCGCCGCGTGCCACGTGTGCGCGCCCTGCAGCATCACCGCACTGCCCGCCTGCGCCCCGCGCGCCTTCCAGACCTGCCCGGACCCGTCCCGGATCGCCGTCTCGCCGCCCTCCATGGCCTGCGCGTCGCTCAGCATCACCACCACCACCACCTGCGTCGAGTCCCGGTGCCACGCATCCGTGAGCACATCATCGTACGCCGACGCCTCGCCGCCAGGGGCTCTTGTGCTTTTGTTCTCGGCTTGTCGAACCCCGGCTGCTTCCTCCTCGCCTAGCCGGTATACCGCCTCCACGCCGCCTACCCCGAGCTGCACGTTGCAATGCCCAATCTCCCCCCGACGTCCCAAGATCGTTAACGGACGACCAAAGGCCGCCTCCACACACTCTCGCACAGCTGGGTGGCACCACATGTCCCGGATCCACGTCGCTGTCTGCGGTCACGTCAGCCTTTGTCGAGTCCCCCCCTTCTCTCCGCAAGCACCCTTGTAACTCACCTCCTCATGACAGCTGATAATGCATGGTGCCCGCGGCCACGACGTCAAGTGTTTGTCCAGCACCGGCTTGCTCAGCAGCTCACGTCGGATCATGCGCACGCCCTCGGCCGAGAACAGAGGGAACGGATCCGTGAAGCACACGTCCGGCGTCTTTGGCGGCCGCTGCAGGCCCAGCTCCGAAAAGGAGTGCCGCGCCTTGGGCGGCTCAAACGCTAGGTGCACCGTTGGATCGAAGCGCTGCATCTTGTTGCTCGGCCTGGCCGTGATAGCCTCTGCGAGATGACGCTGCCTTTTATAACGTTTGGTGTAGTTTCCTCTATTAGCTAGCGATCCCGGAGCCAAATAATTTCCTTTATTAGTTAGCGGGACTTTTCATTCGGGTCCGCTAACTGCCAGCACAAGGTGTACTTGGCAATGCTAGCCGAGTTTCGGCCGGTGGCTCCGCGGCCTGCTACTCGCCTCTTCCTGATCAAGCCCAGCTTGCCTTGAGTCCCGGCCAAGCTGCAGGTCCATACACTACGACGTACAATAGCAGGCAAGGCAAGCAGAGGCCCACCTGAGCTGCGGCGACCTACGTATAGGTCGAGCTTTCAGGCATATGTAAAGGGGTGCTTAGTGCCTGTGCCAGCCTGTGCAGCGCCTGTGCCGGGGGTGTGCAGTGCCTGTGCTTGGCCCTTATGCACAGGCAGGGGCTAGGAGACTAAATTCGCCTGGTATTACATGGTATATCCGAGGTTGCAGGGCACCCCTGGAGGGCACTCCGATGCAGCGCCTTCCAGAAAGAAGGAGAATGTAGAAACATCAACCTGACGAAATAATCAAACGAACATGCCCGCCTATAGATAAGGTTTCACAACAGTGTCAATTTTCTTGGCCATATTTTACAGCTTATATTCTGCTTTTGTTTGGTATTTTGTACCATCACGATTGAATCCAGACCAAGCTCCAAAATCGGATTTTGGGATTGTTCCAATCGGCGCCGTCAATTTTCCGGTGCGGCCTGATAGAGTAGAGTAGGCCTATCGGACCCCTAGCTAGGTGATTTTACTGATCAATGCTATTCTAAAGTATCATTTTCATTCATGGCCTTGGATCCAACCAAGACGGGTCATGGAGAGCAAGATATTCTAGAACAACAGCTGGTGCGTTCGACAAGGTGCCTCCGGACAGCAAGAAACTCGTGAATTGGGTCAGCGATTTCCTCCCCGATGACCTTGGCTCCGAGTTTCACAAAACCGGCCGTCTGTTCTTTTACAACTATAAGTCGCACTGGGAGAGAGATACAGTGGCTGCAGGACTCAATAGCCTTGGAAGGGAGCTTCTTAGACATCTTGGTGGTATTCGCGTTTCGAGGGCGGTGAGCATCCACGACGAGCCTCTTCTGCGCAGAACACCGCTGACAAACTGGATGCAGGAACGCAGTCGAAAGTTAATTTGTGTCGCCCACAGCTACGGCGGTCTTGTGGTCAAAAGAGTACGTGAATTGATACAAAACCCCGGAAAATGTTATGCTAACCCTCCAAGGCGTTTGTACAGTCCCAGAAGAGCCGACGGCTCAAATACATTGCCCGAAACACCGCGGCTATTCTATTCATAGGTGCGCCACATCGTGGTTCTGATGTTGGCTGGAAAGGACGATTGTGGTCCCGCCTGCTCCAGCCGTTCGGATCGGACGAAAGGCTTCTTCTCGACCTAGAGTATGATTCAACTTATCTCTGGGATCTGTACGAGTTTGTGCACGCTGGAACGAGTAATGTGTCGGTGGTCAACTTCTTCGAGACACGGCGGAGCCATTTATGGGGAGTTTCCTTTTTTGTGAGTTGACAGGTCCGTTCTTGGGACAATCCCTCGCTAATGCTAGCCGCAGTATGTCAAAAAGCAGTCTGCCAGGTACTCGGGAGAAAATGTAGAAAATTTTCCCTCCATACTGATCACTACGGGCTAAACAAGTTTGCATCGAGAGATGTCAACTACCATGTCGTCCTCTCTGTGACGGCTAGAGTTGGCGTATGCTGCAATCGAGCCAGTGTATTTCGAAGACTAAAGAATCTATGCAGGAGTAAACAACCCACCCGCGAGGGCCCCTGCCTCGAGGGCTTCATGCAGGGTTTTCCCAAGCCCGTGCGCGCCTGCCTGTGCACCTCCCATGGTCACGTGGCCCTGGGCCAGTCCCTGGGTCAGTCCCTGGCCTTGGCCCGTCACACTCTCAAAGATAAAAGAGATGACGGTCCTTGCCCAACAAACGGCACGTCACCTTGATAGTCTGCACGAATTGGACCGTGCCTACACCGTGTTGTCAAGAAAGCTCGAGCAATAAGCAGAAAAGCCTTTGTTACGAGCACCCAAACCTGGATAGTGAGACAGGGGATCACGAAGCAATAGTTGGATATACGGCTGACGATTGCTTGGGTTCGATGAGCATTTCAAGGGAAGAGCTATCAAAGACGATATTTACAGCTTTGGTAAAAACGACGTGGACAAGTAATTTAAACATAATTAAACTTGCTTTTTTGAAGATATATTCCAGTCGATTGCAATAAGTAGTCTAGCGATATCGGTATAGTTATATGGAAAGTCCAAGTTAAGGTATGAGACGAATTGGCGAAGAACAATCCGTACGTGGTATATATTGTGTTGCATTAAGGAATAATTTACATTTACGGATTTTGTTTACTCAAGGTGGGCTATGCAGGATTTTTGTATACAATTGGAAAACAACGCGGATATGATCTGAAGATATCTCAACCACCTTTAGGAGAGATAAGTGGGTCTTGATACCTGACATCTCAGGAACACATTGCACGGCCAGGCAGGAGCAAAGGGTACCACCATCTGGCCTCATTTCTCGTGATGCCGAGATCCCCGTGGCGAAAACAGCACTTGCAAGGCCGCCATGAATCCCCTGCAGCCGCGGACAGACCACCGGTTCAACCCGTTTGAGGCGCACCCCGAGCTCGACAATGTCGGCACTTCCGAGCTGGGCGACGCGGACTGGAGCGACCCGGAAAAGTTCCTCCTAATGATGACGCCCAAAGGCATGGTACCGCCGGTGATGAAGACGCCGGGCGAAGTGCAGCGCGAGGCGCGGGCACTGGCGGGGCAGCTGCTTGCAGACTTTCACCAGCTGCAGGGCATCGTGGACCGGCACGAGGCGGTGCTGCAGCGGCGATGGGCCAAGAAGACGCGGGCACAGAAGCTGGGGATACTGCTGGCGGCGTGGCCGGGCATGCCGGCGACGCACCGGCCGGACTTTGACGCGTTCCGCAAGACGACAAGCACAAACGGGAGGGCGGCGCAGCTGCGCGGCGCCTACGTGTGGCCGTACATCAACCAGGCGGACCTGGCCAAGAGCAAGACGCTGCTGCTGCTGCTCAATGCGCGCGGGCGGTACCACCCGAGCGTGTTTGCGGCGGTGGACAGCGAGGCGATGCACCTGGGCAAGGTGTCGTGGGCCCTGGTGCCCGTGTTCCTCAACGAGCACGTCATGCTGCTCAACGGCACGACGCGCGACGAGGAGTACGGGCGGCTTCTCAAGTGGGACGAGCACCCAGACGCGTTTGACTGGATGGTCTCGCGCAAGCAGTTTCTGCCGGGCGAGGGCCTGCTGGTCCTGGAGGCGCAGGCGCGGCTGCTGGCGTTTTTGGTGCTCTGCAGCCGCCAGATCATGCACGAGATTCCGGCAGAGGCGCTGCTGAGCGACGCGCTGTACGCGGTGCAGCCGGAGCCGCGGCTCAGGGAGGCGGCGGAGACGACGGGCGTGGCGTCTCTGGCGGCTATGGCGGAGGAGGCGCCGTACCGGGTGCCGGAAGAGCTGGACTTGGAGCGGATCGAGGCGCTGCTGGCGGCGCGGACGGCGGCGGCCGAGGACCACGTGTGGGCGCTGCGCGAAGACCCCGGCTATTTCGCAGCGCATCTGGCGGACCTGCGCGAGCACCGGCAGGAGATGCTGCCGGACGTGGCGGGCAACGTGCACCCGACGATGAGGCCGCTGCGGCAGGGCCTGTTCTGGAGCCGGGTGATTGGCCAGGCGCTGGTGCAGGCACACATGCAGCTGGAGCTGTACACGGAGCTGCGGGAGCAGGCGCGGCAGCTGCGGGTGCTGCGGCGGCGCCACGCCGACGAGATCTCGGCGCTGGCGGACCTGCCGAAGCCGTACCTGGCGGCGCTGCTGCGGTTCCGGCAGTACCTCCAGCAGGTGGCCAAGGGACCGATGAACCAGCTCAAGGCGAGTTTTGCGGCGTCGCCGCCGATGCGGGCTTTTTTTGTGCGCGCGGAGCCCGAGTCGGCGGACTCGTCCAAGATGGTGACCATGGGGCGGCCGGGCGTGCTCCGGGGCGGCGTGGCCGGCCAGCTGCTGTGGCTGGTGCAGACGCTGTGGGATGACGGCCGGAACCTGATGCTGTGCGGGCTGCCGGCGGTGGTGGACGAGCTGGACCGGCTGCTGACGGCCGAGGCGGCGGCGCGCGAGCTGGTGTCCCCGCTGATGGCGCAGGTGATTGGCGATTTGTCGATTGTGGGCGAGTGTCTGCGGCAGACTGACCTCTACCAGCCGTGGGCCAGCAGCTTCGAGCATGCGCTGGTGGAGCGCGATGCGGACATGAAGCGCGAGTTTGCCGAGCGCATGCAGGCCGATGCGCGCGTGTTGGACGCGCTGCACGAGGACCACACGGCGGGCCTCGGCGTCTGCGGCGACCCGTCGGGCGGCCAGTTCGACTATCCCGTGGCCAGGCGGCGCTCCGAGGCCAACGTGGCCAGCCTGCGCGCTGCCGAGGCGCATCTCGACGCCTTTTGGGCCAAGGCCGACGAGCTGGTGCGGTCACGCGCCGGCAGCCTCGCCGGCAGCGCCATGCAGCGGCTGCTTTCACAGCCGCGCCAGCTGCAGCGCACGCCGGAATGGGTTGCGCCGGCGCCGGCGCCGGCGCGGGCCCGGAGCACGCCGGCCAAAGCGGGTGAGCTCGCGGCCCCGCTCGCGGCCCTGCAGCTGCACAGCCAGGCCGAGCCCTCGGCACGGAAGGAAGTGCTGGCGACGGGTAGGGGCAAGAAAAAGGCCAAAACGCGCGGCGAGACGCAGGTGTCGGCGGCGGCGGTGGCGGCGGCGGCGGATGTTGCCGAAGTGCCGCCGGCCCAAGACTCCGACCCCCAGCCGCGCCTGGCCGTGGATGCGCGGGCGCTCAAGGTGTTCCGCAACGTCTTCTTCGACCCGGCAGCCAACACGACACCCGGCGAGGTGGCGTGGCTCGACTTTCTTCACGCGCTGCAGGCAGCCGGGTTTGCGGCGCAGAAGCTGTACGGGTCGGTGTGGCATTTCCAGCCAACGGCGCTGGACGTGGAGCGCAGCATCCAGTTCCACGAGCCGCACCCGCGCGGCAAGATCCCGTTTGTGGTTGCGCGGCGCCACGGCCGGCGGCTGAGCCGTGCGTACGGCTGGCACGGCGGCATGTTTGTGCTTAGAGAGAAGTGAAGTTTAAGTTTGCAATTCAAGTTTACAATTCAAGTTTGCAGAGTGCAGTTCAAGTTGACACAATTGTTGGTCAGTAAAAGGCCACGGTTTATTGAATCTACTTGCCATCCATATCTTGACTTTGTCTAACCAAAGACATCAGTGTCGATGCGCTCGTTCTCCTGCGGGAAGCATGTAGCCACCTGGAGTCTGCCAGTGTGCTCATCGGTGTGGAACGAAAGGGCGACGGTAGCGCCGAACTGCAGCGGGCTGCCGTCGAACAGGACGAGGTCCTTGCTGGGCGGCAGGCGCAGGATGGACTCGATGTTGGTGGAGACAAGGCGCAGAGCGGCGGCTTCGTCGAGGCCGGCAAACTTGGCCGTCCAGCCGGCCTCGGGGCCGAGCGCGTGGATTCGGTAGGGACCGGGGAACACTGGGCGTAAGCAGGGGGGGGGTGAGCAAGGAACAGGGAGAAAGGAACATACAGAGCTCGAGAACGGCGAGGCCATACTGGACGCCGGCCTCGGACAGATAGCTGGCGGCGCTGCGTGACAGAGGCGGCCCGAGAAAGGCGTCCCTGGTGTGAAAGCTGTCGGGGGTGGGCCGGTCCTGGGTGAGGATGACGGGGATGCCGGCGTGGGCGAGGGCCCTGGCGACCTGAGACAACGTTAGATACAGCGTTGGACAGCGTCCGAGATCAGGCAAGAGAGAACCAATCAGCGTTAGGAGACGTACAAAAGGCGACTCGGCGCCGCCGAGGAGGACGAGGTGCGTCTGGGGAAAGTCGCGCTTGAGCAGCACGAGCTGCTGGATGTCGTACTTGCTGTCGGCGTAGACGACGAGCGGGAGGCGGCCGGCGGCGACGGCGCCGTAGACGGTGGCGTTTTGGGGCCCGCGGCCGGCGACGAGCATGGCACGCAGACGCTGGAGGGCGCGGCTGGTCGAGCCCTCGGCGGCGCGGGCGGCGACATCGAGCGAGAGATGCAGGGCAGTGTCGCCGAGCACGACAGCGCCGTCGTCATCGTCATCCAACAGACTGCGACGGCCGCTCGTGGCGACGGTGACGCTGACGCCCTGGACGAAGCCGGGCTCCTCGAGCGAGCCGATGGGGGGGCTGACGGCCCGGGTGACGCCGCCGAGGCGGGCGCGGGCAAAGTAGGGCCCGTCAAGCCAGACGCCGTGGCGGGCGTGCACGACGCTGTCGGGCTGGTCAATGGCCATGGCCGGGGCGACGCCGTCGCCCGAGCTGGGCAGGCTGTCGATCTCGCGGAGGCCCATGCCGCGCGTGACGGCCGTGAGGCCGGGCGTCAGGTAGCCGCGCCGGAGCGGCAGGACGAGCGGGGGTGGGCCGGCGAGCCCGGCCGTCGCGGCCGCACAGGCCGTGGCCGGGCCCAAGCAGACGACGGCGCCATTATCAATCACCAGCTGCAGCGTCTCGTTGGCCGCGGCCGGGGCCATGATGGCGGCGAGCGCCGGGTGGTGGTCGACAAACGCGCGGCAGATGCCGGTGACCACGAGGCTCTGGCCGGGCCGGGCGGCCTTTGTGCAGAACTCGCGGTCGACAGAGAGCAACTTGCGGCGGACCTGTGGCTGCGTCTGGTGCTGGGGAAGAAGCGGGCCGGCAGGTGGGTCCGGAGCGGATCCCGGAGCGGATACCTGAGTCGGATCCGGCCCCGGCCCCGGCCCACTGAAACTCTCCCCCATGCTTGCCAGCACCTTGTCGGCATCCAGCTGGGGCACGCCGTCGATAAAGACCTGCAGCGGCGTGGCGCCAGTGGCCAGCGGGTGGGCGTCCCAGACGACAAGGTCGGCGTCGAAGCCGGGCCGCACGTGGCCGATGCGGAAGTCGAGGTCCATGGACCGGGCGGGCACCGAGGTCACGGCCTGCAGGGCAGCCTCGGCCGGCAGGCCAAAGCTGTGGGCGACGGCGGCCTGGCGTAGCAGGTAGCGGGCGTTGAGCGAGCCGCCCGAGTGGTCCGACTTGAAGGCGACGGGCACGCCGTGGCTGTGCAGAATGGCGGCGGCATGCAGGCTGGCGGCGGCCGCTTCCTGTTTGTAGAGTCCAAACTCGGCAAACGTGGCTACGGTCAGGTTGCCGCCGGCGCCGGCCACGCCGCCCGCCGCCCGCAGCATCGCCGGCACCTGCCAGGCGGCCAGGGCGTGGTGGAAGGCGTGTATGTGGAAGCCAAACTCGCGGGCAATGCGCAGCATCGTCTCCATGTCCTCGGTCTCGTAGTTGTGGTTCATGGCCAGCACGCGTCCGCGCAGCATGGCCACGGTGGAAGCGAGGGTCAGCGAATCCGGAAAGACGCCGTGCTCGGCGACAAAGGCGGCCCGGCTGTGGTCGCTGCCGAGGTGGCTGCCGGGGCCGGGGGCGCCGATCCGCGAGCAGTAGTCGTCCTGCCGCCGCAGCAGATTCCGCGCCTGCTCCAGGTGCAGCCGCAGGTGCAGCGCGTTGCCCTGCCGCGTGTAGCCCCAGACCGAGCGCGGGTTCTCGCCGTAGGCCATCTTCATGTAGCGCCGGCGCTCCGAGCGGGGAACGCCGGCCTCGAGCAGAAGGGCCGCCACCACCGGCTCGTCGTCCCTAGTACTGTGACTGTTCTTGACCGCCACCCCCTCGCCCGCCACGAGGTTCGCTGACCCCGGCAGGATCAGCGAGCTCGTCACGCCGCCCGCCGCAACCACGGCCGTCGCCGTGTCGTACGGCTTCAGCGCGTCCTCGACACGGCCCATGGCCGGCACCGCCGTCGTGGCGTCGTTGATCTCGTTGGCGTCGTCCGACACCTCTGACGCCGGCCACGGCATCACTAGGTGGTGCGAGTGCATATCCACAAGCCCCGGCGTCGTCCAGCGCCCGCCCACGTCGTAGGCCACCGCGCCCGCCGGCACCGCCGCCGCATCCGCCGTCCGGCTCACCGCGACCACCAGGCCCTCGGAAAAGACCACGTCCATGGGCTCCGCCAGCATGATCTCGCCGTCAAACAGCGTCGCGTTGCGCAGCACCACCACGCCCGCCTGACCGCGCCCGGCCGACCACCGCGGGTTGCGTCGCCGCGAGGCCGGGTCCGGGGTCGGCGGAAGATGGGCTGTCGCCGCCGCACACTGCGCCTGGGCTTCGCCGAACTGCAAGGCAAAGCGCTGGATCGCCGCATCCGACAGCCGCGGCCGCCCGGAGGGTGCCGGTGTGGCCAGGCCGGGAAGCCACGATAGACAGAGGCCGCCGAGGACGAGAGCCGCCGAGGTCACCAGCCGGTAGATGGAGGCCGGCCGTTCGGGGACAGCATAAGACGCGGACTTCGCGGGGACGCGAGAGGCCGAGGCAGGCCGCTCAGGCACGGCGTAAGACGCCGACTTCTCGGGCACGGGATAAGAGGTTGCCGCCGGCCTCGTTGACACGGGACAAGAGATGGACGGCCCGCTGGGGGGCAAGGGCGAATTCTCCATGGCTGGCAGAATGCAAATGTTGTTGCGTTACGGCTCAAGCAAGAGGGACTCCCGCAAAAGGAGGCTCGATAGATAAGTCACCACCTACCTTTATGGGCCTAGTCTGAAAAACATACGAGAACGTCACAATGGACCCTCCATCGAAACAAACGCGTCTACGGTCGTGACTGGCACCAGAGCGAGAAGAGTGAAAGAGGAAGAGGCTGCAGTCCAAGAAGAAGCTGTGGCCTGAGGTGTTGGCAACAAGCAGGCTACGTCCACTGCGGCTGAACTTGTAAAGGGACCAAGCTTAGTACAAACGCTCAATAAATGTCAGGCTAAACATGTATGAATTTACAACGCAACTATTTGTGGACTTGAAGTAAGCTTGTGTCAGGCAGGCCGTGTCAACTTCCGTCAATATTGCAGAGGCTGTAATCGTGCTAGTTTGTCCATACTCTCAGCAGAGGCCTGAATAGTCCTAGTTGGTCCATCTCTCCTTGCTCGGCGTTACGCAGATAGCCGGCTAGCCCCGTTCCATGACTACGGCATGTCCCGATGGACTTTCTGCGGCAAATCCCCCCCCCAACCCCCTAGAAACTTGCGTGGCCTCCATCGCCAGAACGCGCGTGGCCTCCCTCACCAGAAACGTGGCCATGGCCCGAGACACTCGGTCTTTTGTGCGCCCCCCGCCGGTGCAGGCCTCCTTTGTCGTGCGCGTCTTCTCGCCCGCCGGCGCCATTGCCGACGGTCTGCTGCAGCCCGGCCGGGCGTACCTCGAGGCGCAGGGCTTCGCCACCGTCGACCAGCCGCCTACGGTCACCGAGCGCTTCAACTACTTTGCCGGCGACGCCGCGGCGCGGGCCCGGGAGCTGTACGAGGCCGCGACCACAAACGAGGGGCCAGGAAGCATCGTCTGGGCCGCCCGGGGGGGCTACGGCTGCGTGCAGCTCGTCGAGCAGGGGCTGTCGGCCGAGATGCTGGACGCGCTGGACCGCGAGCTGGCGCAGAACCCCAAATGGCTCGTCGGCTACTCGGACCTGACCGTGCTCAGCCTACATCTCTGGGCCCGCGCCGGCGTGCTGGTCCTCCACGGGCCCATGCTGTTCAACGTGGCCCGCTGCAGCCCGGCGGCGCTCGCTGAGACCTGGGCGCTGCTCCAAGGCAGCGAGCCGCACACGCAGCTCTTTCCGGGCCGCATCCGCTACAGCACCGGCACCGGCGCCGGCAGCCCGGACCTACTGGCAAGAGGCCGCCTGCTGGGCGGCAACATCCAGGTCCTGGCCTCGATGCTGGGGGCCACAGACAAGCGAGGACGCCCCCTGCTGCCCTCTCTGGACGGCTGCATCCTGCTGCTCGAAGAGGTGGGCGAGCCGGCCTGTGAGTGCTCAAGAGAATAGACTACCTCCAGACTCCAAGACTACAAGACTCAAGACTACCAACAACCCACTGACCGCCAGATCGCATCCACCGTTCGCTCTGTGCCTTATTACGCAGCCCCTGCCTCCAGTCCCTGGCCGGCATCGCTTTTGGCCAGCTGACGTCGTCAAACGACTACGCCGCCGGCCAGTATGACACGTTCGAGGTAGGCACTGAATAGAAGGACTGAAGACTAAAGACTGAAGACTATGACTAAAGACTGACATCGTCTAGACCCTCCACGAGCTGCTGGCACCCCTGGGCATCCCCATCATCACAGACATTGACATTGGCCACGAGTCGGGGACTGCGCGGCCGATCGTCCTGGGTGCAGAAGCCGAGATCTACGGCAGCGGGCAGCTGCGCGTATTTGTTCCCGCGGCAGAGGTAGATCGCTGAGCCGACTTACACAGTTGTACAATCCTCCATAATTGACTTTTATCAACTGTTGGCTTCATATTCGACTTCTTCCGTAATCGTACATGGCTGTTCATAGTTTCAGTAATGCCAACTAGTTAATCCTTTCTTCAGTAAATGCCATTTTATTTTCAGCAAGATATCGTACGTGGTTGCCTACGCCCTATACCTCGGGTTCTATCGGGGTCTGCGCCATATCTTACGACGGAGTTCGCCGTGATAGGTGGAAGGAATGTGCTGCGCCTCGGGCGAAAGCAACGGACTGCCGGTCATATAGACCGCTCTACACCTTCTGATCTCCCTCATAAAAAGTGGCCTTCCTTTGCAAAATTATTGCATACACATAGTTCAGCAAAAAGCGTAAAAAAAAAAACTAAAAGAATAAAAAAACCTTATATAAAAACACGATAAAAGACTACGAAATGTCGACGACAATATAACCGACTATGTCGTTAACACTAATTCCTAGTTCTTTTTAATCCTCGGTTCTCGATCTACACAAACTCACTCTTAAAAATGGTCAACGTCAAGTTGTAGTCGACGCCGCGAAAGTCGAGCTCCTCCTTCATGCCGGAGACGTAGGCATTGGTGAGGTTCTAGCGGTCGAGGTAGTTGAGGAACTGGGACTAGCAAAGGTACGACAGGATGAAGGAGGCGATCTTAAAGAGCAGGTTGCGCTCGACAACAGAGGCCGGCTTCTCACCGATGAAGAAGAGGCGAACCTCGTGCCAGAAACCCATGGTGAATAATCAAAGCAAGTTGTCCATCGGCTGCACTCGGATGGCCGAATACGAATCGAACTCTAACGGCCATCCCGGCCGGTATTTGAACTCCAATCGCCGGGATGCCTCTTCGAAGCTCCGCCATGGCAGCTACTACGTCTTCCGCCAGCTATCCGTGCCATCCCTTTGGCTTTGGCGGCCGTTACTATCTCGTTAGTCCCACTATCTATATCGGTGTTTAGCGAGAGATTATCTATGCGGCCGAAGGTGCACCCCTCTTATAACCAGAGTCGGAAAGCCGAAAACCGACTAGAAACAAATAAAGGCGACATTGGCCGCGACTTGGCCGCGACGATAAGCCCTTTGACCGACGAGAGGAAGCTATTCGTAGTTGTCTGCCAGTATTTGAAGCCGTGTCTGGCTTTCTACTTCCTTTACCCTTTTTTTGCCTTCTTTGCCTTCTTTACATTTTATACTTTCCTTTACCGTACCTTGCTTTCCTTCTTCCCTTTCCATTGCCATCAACATGTCGTCTACGTTGGCGCCCGAGACAGTGTCGGAACGCTACCCCATCACGGAAAAGGATGTGGTGGCCACGCTAGGGTCGCTGGGACTGACGGCCAAGGCCGAGGACGTGGCAGACTACACGTCGCTGCTGACGGAGATCTGGGAGATCTAGGACGCGGTGGACCAGATGGAGGATTACGTGCCGGTAGTGGATGAGGCGCGGTTCCCACGCACGGGGGTGAACCGGCCGACGGCGGAGAGCAATAAACACAACGCGTAAACGTGGCGGTGCGAGATTAAGGACGCGACCAGTTAAAGCAACGGGGGCTTGTTAGCGGGTAAAATAATCAACCTTAAGCCTTAGGGACAATATTACGGTCAAGGGCGTACCGTGCCTGCTAGGAACGAAGGTGGTGAAGGGCTGAGTGCGAAACACGAACGCGACGGTGGTGACGCGGGTGCTAAAGGCCGAGGGGGTGGTGCACGGCAAGGCGGTGTGCGATAACCTGAGCACGTGGGGGGTGTCGGTGTCGGCGGCGACAGGCTTGATGGACAGCGTGTAAGCGGGGGAGTCGTGAGGGGGCGTGGGCGGCGACCAAGGCAGCTCGATCCGGATCCCGTCGGCGTTGAACGGCATCGTAGGGTTGAAGCCGACGACGGGGTTGGTGCCGTACACGGGGATCGCGTCGTTGGAGCCGATTATCAACCACGCGGGCCCGATAACGCGCACGGCTTTAGATAACGCGCTGCTGCTGTAAGTGATCGCGGGCGTCGACGGCATCGACGACCGGCAACAGGCCGGCTGCCCGTTCCCGGCGGCCGTGCCGGACTAGCCGAGTTGGCTTGGAAGGGTGTAGCCGGGTGTAAGGAATTGATAGAAAGGTATGAGTGAAATACGTTGAGTGGCAAAACTTCAAACTTAATGTAAATTGATGTAAAGACTTCAACTTGCCAAGTCTGTCTTGAGAGCAGTAGGCGACCCCTTGCCGACTTATATATGCGGGTAGATCCAAGAGCTAGATAAGAGAAGAGATAGGCGGGAGACTCTCCTAGTCTCCTTGTGCAAGTTTGACAGTGTCTCTTCTGTGCTCTCGCCCCGAGCCCCTTGCCAGGCGCTCGTCAAGCAGTCTCCAATAGTCGTTAAGTACTTGGGGGTCCCTTTGTGGTTGGAAGAGTGTGTTTTGTTACACTTATTTTCTTTCATATTAAAACATTCGCAAACTTGATTAAAAACAAAATCTTGGGATTCTGTAAAAAAAAATACGCGCTATTATAAACCGCTGCTTTCCCAGCCAAACAAGCTGCTTCCGTTAACGAGGTCAGAACGTCCCTTTAACCATGGTAAAAACATGAAGAGATATACTTTTAGCAGGTGGTTTTGATACCCTTGTTTCATAAAAAGAACCTCGTCGGTGGATTTTGTATTACCTGGTTAATCCTTCTATAATCGTCAAGGACAAAACCCGAACCCGCTACGGCTAGTGGCCGAGATCGCTTGCTGCCGCCACGAGATAAGGGCCCTGTCCGGGACTCGTCTGTCTGCCCTTGTCTCGTCCCAGCCCACCAACTCCAGCTACCAACCAACCACTTACAGTCAGGGCTGCTCATGCCCCTGATCGCCATGGACGGCAACGCAGCCAAACGCGTGCGCGGCAGCGACCGCACGACGGTCGCCTGCGTCGACTGCAAGAAGCGGAAGCAAAAGGTACCGCGCATTCTCCCGCTCTTGTTCGTTTCTGACAGCCCTAGTGTGACGGCCAGAGCCCTTCGTGCCGGAACTGCACCCGCGCAGGTCGAGGTTGGTCCAGCCGCCTCTAGTCCTCTGTTACCTTTAGCCCTCCGCTCTTTGTTGCCTCCAGCCCTCCAGCTACCTTCCCTTCTAGCCGCCCCTTCTCGTTACTCCCCCCTCTAACCCCCAGAATGTCTCGTGGAAGACCCAGCAACCAAGCAGTGCCGGCCTCGCGGGTACATGCAGTCGCTGGAAGAGCGTGTGGCCATGCTCGAGGGACTGCTCTACAAGGTCAACCCCGAGGTCGCCGACGACCACTACAACGAGCCGTACCTGGGCACGCCGGCCGCGCCGTCCTGGGCCGACTCCGCCGCTTCGGGCTCGGCCGACCTCGGCGACGACAACAACACCAACAACGACATGGGTGACAATGCTGATAATGTCAACGACCTCGCCTCAGAGGTCGGCCTGCTGTGCCTCAATGCCGGCGGCCGCCAGCCGCTCTACTTTGGGCCCTCGTCCTCCTTTTCCTTTAGCCGCGTCATCAGCTCGGCTCTGCGCCGCCTCGGCTCATCCCACGGCCCCCGCATCAGCTCCGGCGCCGCCGCCTTTGAGGCCGCCACCCCTCCCAGCCAGCAGCCGGCCCCCCTGCCGCAGTCGCTGCCGCCGCGCGCCGTCGGCTCCATGCTGTCCCGGGCCTACTTCACCAACGTGCACTTGCAGTACCCCTTTCTTCACCGGCCCACGTTCCGCAAGTGGGAGGACGCCGTCCTGACGGCCAACGAGGCCGGCGACCAGGCCAACGTGAACCCGGCCCTGGCCTACTTTGTTTTCATGGTGCGCTATTCCGATCCCACATGCGCTACACATCTAACAAACAACAAACAGGTCTATGCTATTGGCGCTTTGCTCCTGCCCGAGGTGGAGGACTCGGCCGAGGTACGCCTGTTGCAGTTGTGTTTCTGTGTTTCTTGTTTCTGTTTTTCTGTTTCTTGTTTCTCACAACTCAGAGGTACTATGCGTCGGCCCAGCTCTACGCGGAATACGCCTTTTCCCTCGACAACATCGAGTCCATCCAGGCCATTCTCTGCTGCGCCGTCTACTCCATCCGCTCCTCAGTCGGCGCCTCCGTCTGGTGTGTCTCTCCTCCACTCCCCGGCTCTGCATATCTATTCACTCTCCGGGCATCTCTTCACTCTTCAGACAGCACTAACAAGCAGGCTTCTCTCCGGCGTCGCTCTGCGCAAGTGCGTCGAGTTTGGCTTCCACCGCAGCACGCGCAAATTCCACTCCAAGCAGGACCCCTTGCGCCTCGAGATGGCCAAGCGCGTGTTCTGGGTCACCTACGACCTCGACCGCGCCGCCGCCGTCAACTTTGGCCGCCCGTTTGGCATCATGGACAAGGACATTGACATTGAGGTGTGTCCTCACTGCTCCTCTCTGCTCCTCACTCTCGTTCAATTGCGTTTTCTCACTGCCCCCACTCACAGCTCCCCCTCGACATTGACGACGACTACATTACGCGCGCCGGCATCCTTCGCGACCCCCGCGCCGACTTTGAACCCCCCATTACGTCCATGTCTGGCGCCATCCACACCATCAAGCTGCGCCAGATCTGGTCCAAGATCCACGAGACCGTCTACGCCAGCCGCCCAGCCTCGGGCCGCAGCCTTGACCTGCAGGCCCACGTGGCCGCCGGCTTGCGCTGCGAGCTGCAGGAGTGGCACACGCTGATCCCCCCCCAGCCCGAGGTCGTAGTCGGCTCGGGCCCTGTATCCGTCTTCACGTCCAAGGAGTGGTTCCACCTGGCCTACCACCACACCATGCTGCTGCTGTACCGCCCGTTTATCAACCCCGCCACCAGCATCAGCCTCGGCAACGTCATCGGCAACGGCAACGGCATGGGCCTCCGGCTGAGCCCCGACCGCGACCCCGTCCCCTTCTCGGCCGTCATGGAGTGCGCCGCCTCGGCGCGCCAGGTCTGCCTGCTGTACCGCCGCATCTTTGTCAGCCACGCCGTGCGCTACACCTGGGGCTCGCTGCACATTCTCTTTTTGGCCGGCCTGACCTACCTGCACTGCCTGTGGACGTCAACCGAGGTGCGCCTGACCACGCGCCGCGACGACGTCTGCAACACCTGCACCGCCTGCACCGTCAGCCTGGTCATCATGGCCGAGCGCTGGAAGGCCGCCGCCTCCTACCGCAACATCTTTGAGACGCTGGCTTCTAAGACCATTACCATGATGTGCGACAGCGAGCGCGAGAGCTGGATCGTCCCGGGCCTGCCCGTCCTGCACCAGGGCGCCGGCCGCGACGGCATGGCTTATGACGTGCAGGGCGGGCTGCCCGATGCCGACGCCATGGCCAGCGTGGCCATGAGCATGAGCGACTGGGTTGGCGACGTCGCCGACGTCGGCATGTGTGACGGCGTGGAAATGCTGCTGGACGGCCTACTGGGGAGTCCGGGCAGTGAATGACTGAAATAGATGCCTCGCTTTGACAGCTCTAGAAATACAATATGAATACCTTGATCTATCCAATTCTGCCTCGACCTCATCTCGAATACAATTTTGCTCGCCTTGATATCTTAGCTTGCCTTGACTTTCCAATACTTTGATTCCTTGTCATTGACGGTTTTGCTCCATCACTTGTCGGACCCAGCAAACGAATGACGAGGCAACGATACGTCGCTACAAGCACGTCGGAAGAATACGATCAGGGGCACTAGGCGACGCCTAGTGGCACTAAAATGGCCCTATCATGCAGACTATCCGCCATGCGCTTTTCCATCTAGCCTTTTTCCTATCTCGAGGCCTGGCCGGCTGCAAGTTATTAATACCGGCCAGTCATCACGGCTTGTGGTGCTTGCCTGCTGTCCTCCTCTGTTTCTCCCACCGCCCCTGTTTCTTGCAAACACAACAGCAGCCATGAATTGTGAGTCGGTCGGCCATAGGCGGCTGTGTGCAGAGCTGGCCCGCTAACGCTTCCCAGCCGAAATCGCCTCTGCTCATAGTTCGGACGAAAAGGGCCCGTCGGCCGTCGAGCAGTCGGCCGTCGCCAAGCTGCCTTGCACCGAGGACGGTGAGACGCCCACGGCCGAGGAACTGGCCTCCCTGCGGCACGTCACCGACAGCATCACCTGGGTGGCTTTTGTCATTGCCTTTGCCGAGTTTGGTCAGTGCTTTTTGGAGTTGGGCTTGTGGTGTTGTTTGAGTTTTGATTGCTATCAATCGAAGCTGTGTTTGTTTGTGCTTGCTCTAACTGCCCAGCTGAGCGGGCCTCCTACTATGGATGCACCGGCCTCTTTACAAACTTTGTCCAGCGCCCCCTGCCCAAGGGCGGCAACGGAGCCGGCGCCGTGCCCAAGGGCAGCTCGCTGTCAGCCGGCGCGCTCGGCCTCGGCCTGTCCACCGCCACTGCCGTCGTCCAGTCCTTTAACTTTCTGGCCTTCACCTTGCCCGTGAGTCCGCCAGAGACAATTTTTTTCGGCATCCGCTAACCCTCCAGATCCTCGGCGGCATCATTGCCGACGTGAAGCTCGGAAGAGTGAGTAGTTGTCTCCCCCAGCCTCGACGGCAACGTCTAACTCGCTAGTTCAAAACTATCTGCATCGGCATCGCCATTGGCATCGTGGGACACGTCCTCCTTGTGATCAGTACGTCTCTCCCGCTCGGCTCGCCCCCATCTGACTGCTTGTTGCATCCCCACTGACCGACCTTGCAGGCGCCATTCCCAGTGTCATCCACACCGGCCACGCGCTTGCGCCCTTTGAAATCAGCCTACTCATCATTGCCCTGTCCACGGGCCTGATCAAGGCAAAGTAAGAACAGATGAGAAAACAGAAAGACAAGTTCCAAACTATTATGCAAACTACTATGCGAGCTCCTCTGACACGGCCAGTGTTGCACCGCTCGTCCTCGAGCAGGCCCGGCCCACCCGCATCAAGACTCTCAAGAGCGGCGAACGCGTCATCCTCGACAAGGCTCTCACGCTCCAGTTCAGCATGATTGTGTACTACTGGAGCATCTACGTCGGCGCTCTGCTTAAGCTCGGGACGACCTGTACGTGCCTGCTCCCTCCCTTTACCCCCTTGTGCAGCCTCCCGCGCTAACTCGACTAGATGCCGAAAAGAGAATCGGCTTCTGGCTCGGCTACCTCGTCCCCACCATTGCCTTTGTCCTGATGGTGCCCGCCATGGCCATCATTGCCGGGCACGTGGTCGTCGAGCTGCCCTCTGGGTCGGCCGTGTTTGACGGATTCAAGGTGTACAGCGTCATGTTCAAAAAGGGCGGCCTCAAGGGAGCCATCAAGGGCGGAGAAGAGTTCTGGAACCATGCCAAGCCGGTACGTACCGTGTAACACTGCTGCCGCGAATCACTGTAGTGAATGAATGCGCCGCTAACGGTACCACAGAGCGTCATGGCGGTCGAGGGCACTCTCGAGGGGAAGAAGGAGGGCTGGCTCAACTGGGACGACGCCTTTGTCGACGACCTGCGCAAGACCTTTAGTGCCTGCAAGATCTTGTGAGTGGGAACGCAACAGGACAAGTTCCCAAAACACAGACAGCTAACAGCCTAGTCTCTTCTTGCCCATCTTCAACCTCTCCGACGGCGGCATCTGGTCGCTGTTTGTCAGCATGGCCGCGACCATGACCTCGGACGGCGTGCCCAACGATCTCCTGACGGCCCTGAACCCCATCACAATTGTATGTCCAGGCTGCCGATTGGACGACATGTGCCGAGACTGACCACTTGCTAACACGGGCAGATTTTCTTCTCTCCCATCCTGCAGTTCCTGTTCTACCCGGCCCTGAAGCGGATGAACATTCGCTTCCCGCGCATTTGGAGAAGTGAGTTGCCTCCACTGTCTCGGGCGTCTACTCCATCGTCAACACTTTCTACCGCATAAACACTCTCTACTTCAACGTCAAAAATTCTACTCCATCGTCCGACTGCTAACGCTCTTCTTCCTAGTTGTGGCCGGGTTCCTGGTTTGCACCATTGGACAAAGTAAGACCCCCTGTCCTCTGTACGAGAGCGCCGACTAACCTTTGCAGTTGCCGGGGCTGTGCTGCAGTGGCGCGTCTACGAGACCAATCCCTGCGGATACCATGCCACTACGTGCACGTCTGGCGTTTCGCCCATCAGCCTGTGGTGGGTTGTGCCGCTCTACGTGCTCCCGTCGTTTGCCGAGCTCCTCATCAACGTCGAGTGCTACCAACTGGCCATCCAGGTGGCTCCGCCGAGAATGAAGGTAGGCACAGCCGAATTCCAGTTTGTTTTCTTACATGCTAATCGCCAGTCGGTCGTCTTTGGCATTCTGCTCTTCATGACGGCGCTTTCCAACGCCATTATCCTCATCATCTCGCCCAGCTTCAAGGATCCGTACCTGATCCGGCCGTTTATCGGCGTCGGATGTGCCAGTTTTGTTTGCGCCATTCTCATTGGCATTTTCTTCCGCCACGCCGATGTCGAGAACAGGCCGAGCTAGGGCAGTCCGTCTGATGACAAGTAGATATTAGATATTACAGAAATACAAGTAGAATACGATTGTTATTCATGCCTTTTGTCACTTGGCCATTATGTGTGAGAATGATATGTGTGAGAATGATATGTGTGAGAATGATGTTTGAGACTACAGCAGGAAATCCCCTCCCGTCTCCTTGAGGATGCGTTGGTACTCGGGCACAAACTGCATGTACATGGCCTCGGGCGTGCCGGTGCCGTCCTTTGTGTAGCGGCACTCGGCCTCACCGACGAGGGTCTTGTGCAGGCCCGAGACGGCCTGGCCGACGCTGCCCGGGGCGAGCGCGCCCTCGACGAGGAACTGCGTCTGGCAGGCGCGCTCGAGGGCAATGAAAAAGGCCGCGGCCTCGGCCACGGTGCCGCCGCACGTCATGAGGCCGTGGTTCTGCAGGATGAGGTTGCGGTGGCGCGGCCCGAGCGCGGCGGCCAGGCGGGCGCCCTCCTCGGCCGCGAAGACGACGCCGCCAAAGTTGGTGTAGACGGACAGGTCGTCGTAGAACATGCAGCTGTCCTGGTTGAGCATGTCAATGGGCCGGCCGAAGCTGGACCAGGCGCGGCCGTAGGGGCTGTGCATGTGGCAGGCGGCGTGGATGTCGGGCCGGGCGGCGTGGATGGCGCTGTGGATGATGAAGCCGGCCGTGTTGACCACCTTGCCGGTGGCGCCGCCAATGCGGCGGCCCTGGCCGTCGACGTGCACCATGTCCGACACGCGCAGACAGCCAAAGTGCTCCGCGTAGGGGTTGATCCAGAACGTGTCCGGGTCGACGGGGTCGCGCAGGCTGATGTGGCCGCTGGCGCCGTCGGCAAAGCCCAGCCGGGCAAAGACGCGGAACGCCGCCGCCATCTGCTCGAGCTGCCAGCGCCGGTGCTCTTCGGGCGTGGCCGGGAAGGGGATGGCATGGATGCGCTTGGCCTTGCCGCCCTGCGCGGCCGTGTTGAGGACGCTGTCCGTGGTCATTGTCTCGGTTATTGTCTCGCTGGTAATCGCGGCCGTAGTCATTGTCGCGGTGGACATTCGTCAGAGTCGCCAGTGTTTTTCCGTTTACCGTTCTCGCCCGCCCGCATTCGACTTCGGCTGGTCATGCAGGCCCCGCGAGCTCGAGGTTGTACGACGCCAGCCAATCACGGGAGAAGCCGCTGTGGGTCCCGAAAGTGGGTTCCGGGACCAAGCCTGCGGGATCCCTTATCCCCCACCACCGTTCGGGTTCTCCCCTGTATTCCCCTGGACGTGCATAAGGTTCCGAGCTGTTCGGAGCTTGCCTTGGCAGAGCACCGGCACACGTCGTTGGATCTCGACACACTCCTAGATCTCGACACACACCTAGGACTCGACACACTAGATCTCGACAGGTCTAGGTCTCGACACACTAGATCTCGCCATCCGCGCACGCGACGGCGAAGCATCATGCTTGCGGCTCTCTCTCGCTATACAGCGCTGCTCTCTCGACCGACGATGCCGGCCGCCGCGGGCAAGAAGCCGCGTGTTGTGGCCCTGGGTAGGCCCGCGTTTATCGGGGAGGACTACCTGGCCGAGTTCAGCAAGGCGTTTGACTTTTCCGTGCTGGAGGCGAGCAACTACGCGGAGACGCACGCCAGGCTGCCAGCAGACATTGAGGCGCACGGCCCCGTGGACGCGTTTATCATCCGCATGGGGACGCAGCCGTACGAGCCGTTTGACGAGGCTCTGTTTGCCATGATGCCGCAGTGCAAGATTGTGGTGTCGGCCAGCGCCGGCTACAACGAGTTTCCCGTGGAGCACCTGGCCGAGCGAGGCGTCTATTTCTGCAACACGGTGGACGCGGTGGCCGAGGCCACGGCGGACATGACCCTCTTCCTCACGCTGGCCGTGCTGCGCAACACCAAGAATGCCGAGAAGAGCGCGGCGGCCGGTACCTGGCGGGCAGCCCCGGGACTGGTGCCGACGCGGGATCCGTCCGGGCTGACCCTCGGGATCGTCGGCATGGGGGCCATTGGGAAGGTGTCTTTTCCTTTCCCTCTGTCTTTGTCTTTTGTCTCTGTTTTTTCTTTTCGGTTTCTTGCTAACCCTTCAGTACGTCGCCAAAAAAGCGGCCGCGTTCAACCTCAAAATCAAGTACTACAACCGCCACCGGCTTCCCGCGGCCGACGAAGCCAAGTACGGGGCGACGTACTATGCCTCGCTGCACGAGCTGCTGGGCGCGGCCGACATTGTGTCGCTGCACTGCCCGCTCAACGAGCAGACGACTGGGCTGATCGGCACGGCCGAGTTCGCGGCCATGAAAGACGGCGTCTTCTTCATCAACACGGCCCGCGGCGCCGTCGTGGACGAGGCGGCGCTCAAGGCGGCGTTGCTGTCGGGCAAGGTGGCGCGGGCCGGGCTCGACGTGTTCTGCGACGAGCCAACGCCAGACCCGTGGTTTCTGCAGCAGGACAACATTGTGGCGCAGCCGCATCTCGGCGGCCTGACCGACATGGCGTTTCAGCGCGCGGAGCGAGAGTGCTTCGAGAACATCCGGGCGTTCTTTGCCACTGGCAAGCCCAACTCGCCCGTGCGGCCGGTGAAGAGTCCATAGATAGAGCGTGGGTGTCGGGGTCAATACATTGCTAGATTGCAGCAGTTGTCAATTCTGACTACACTGATGCTATCCTGTCTCCAGTAATACAGTAAACCGTCTCTGTACTGAGCAATCCATTCTGACTACACTGATACCGTACTGATCATGTCTACTAATACGTATTCATGCATCCATTCACTACTATAGCATACATTGTCTCTGATACGTATACACAAATGTCTACAGAGACGCCTTTTTCCGGATACCCAGGTCCTCGTCCGACAGCAGCACAATGTTGCCGAGCGCACGGTCGCCGCCGCTGCCCTCCATCAGCGAGTTGGCCGGCGTCTCGCCGGCGTCTCTCGAGCGCCAGCGCCACGCCTGCACGCTGGGCCGTTCGAGGCCACGCCCCTCGACAATATCGACAACCCAGCGGCCGAGCACCGGCAGGTACTTGAAGGCGTGGCCACTGCCGCCGGTCGCCACAAAGAGCCCGGCCGCGCCGGGCACGTGGTCCATCACCAGGTGGTTGTCGTAGCTGTCGGTGTACCAGCAGATGCGCGTCAGCTCGACCTGGATGCCCTCGGCACGCAGCTCCGGCAGGTACTCGTCGAGAAAGCCGGTGATGACCTGCAGCGCCTGTTCTGGCACCGCCTGCAGCGGCGGCCCGTCTGTCGTCCAGCGCGTGCGCGGCACGCTGCGCTCGCGGCCGTCGGCCTGCCGCACCGGGTTCGTGTACTTGGTGCCGCGGTAGCCCACCTTGAACAGTCCCGCCTCGTCGCGCGGGAAGCCGTACAGCCCGCCCGCCGCGCCCTCGCGCATGTTCCACACAAACGCCGGGAACCGCTCCGGCGCCAGCCGCTCCCACAGCGCCGAGGACCGCGGGATCCGGAAGAGGGCCACCGACCCAGCCGTCGCCTCGCAGAGGCCGTCCAGTGCCGGCAGCAGCGCCGGTGTCCAGCCGCCACACGCCAGGATCGTCAGGGTCGCCCGGTGCTCCCGGCCGTCGCGTGTGACAATGCCGGCCACGGTTCCGGTGGATCCCGGAGTGTCGCCGGCCACAGTGGATTCCGGAGCACCATGTAAAAACCCCGTCATCGCGCCGGCCTCGCCAAAGACAAAGCGCACGCCGAGCCCCCGCGCCTTGTGCAGCGCGTAGCAGCAGGCCTTGTCGGCCACGGCGATGCCGCCCGTCGTGTCGTACGTGGCCGAGTACGGCCGTCCGCGCCGCCGCCGGCCAAACGGATCCAGCCGCTCGCCGGGCACCCCCAGCCGTGCCGCCACCGCCTCGTGCGCCGCGTCGCCCGCCACCAGCAGCGCCTCCGGGAAGCCGGCCGCCTGCATGTTGGCTACCGACTGCTGCTCAAACGGCGCCAGCTCGTGCGTCTCCGTCATGGCCAGCTCGCCGCAGTTGATAAAGACCCGGTCGGCCCGGTCCATGCCCGCCGGCAGCGCCGCCCCGGCCGCAATCTCGGTGTTCCACGCATTCCACCCGGCCACTGCCTCCAGCGCCAGGCTCTGGTACACCACCTCGCCGCCGTACGCCGAGCGCACAATCTTGTTGATGTCGGCCGACGCCGAGTCCGCGCCGCGCAGGTACGAGTAGCACGTCTCGTCGTACCGCTGCTGGTCAAAGACGCTCACGTCGCTGTAGCCGCTCTGTGCCAGGTGCAGCGCCGTGCTGAGGCCGAATATGCCGGCCCCGACCACGATAATCGGCTCCGACTTGGCAGGCGCCATGTCGTCGTCCTGCAAGATGACTGTATGAATGAATAATCAAAGGCCGGTAACGCACGGCACGTTGAGCTGCACCGAAACAAAGTGGCCGATGCGGACATAACATACGAGCCATCAATGGGGGCTTATCTGCCGCTACCGGCGCCTTTCTTGGTCCAGTGGCCCTCCTCGGATTCTCCCGATGCAACAGTGGGGCTCCAATAAGATGATCTCGCCATTTCGTTCGATCCCCAACCCATTTGGGCAATATACAAACAGAGGAAAAAAGCACTAAAGCGATGAGAACGATATTTGTTGGGAAAACGAGTAGCCTGAAGGTGCTCCCATCCCAAAGACAACGTGGTAGTAAAGCTACTTTTTTACAAACACCTACAATCGTTGTTGACTGCTAATCTCGTTTTATACCTGCCACTGTCCGGTTAGGCCGAGTTGTGTGCGTCAATCACCTTTTCGAGAATGCTAATGGCAAACTCGGGATGCTTCATCATGATAGGCACCATCTTGGTTCGTAAATCAGAGTCGCTACCGTACTGGAAAACAATGAGGCTGGACACGAATTCTCGGAGCGCATCGTTTGGCGCCGTAGACTCGAATAATTTCGTCGACCACGGCTGGAAAGTCCTCCATTGTGAGCCAGCGGCTCCTGAGAGTGTGCATGAACCGTTCTTTGGCGAGTAGCTTCAGTGCCGGAACGCTGTACTTGTCGGCCATGGCATAGACTCGAACCGAGACGAAAGCACTTATCACAGGATATTCGCTCAAGGGGACATCGTCCTGTTCGTCCGCATCTGAACCTGCATAGTATTCCAGAGGTTCTTCATCATCCACATCCCCATAACCCGACTCCTCATCGTTCAACTCTATGTCGTCCAGCTCTTCCTCATTATCCACCTCCTCGTCCTTCTCGTTCTCCTCGTCCTCCTCGTCCTCCTCGTTCTCCTCGTCCTCTTCGTCGTCCTCGTCCTCCTTGTCGTCCTCTTTAAAATGAGCCGAGCCGAAAGCGATTGTTTCTTGACGAGATTCAGCGGCTTCTGCGGGCGACAAAAAGGCCGTCTTTGATGGAAGACCATCAAAATGCTCTCCGTCAGAATAGTTTCCGGCATACAGAAACTGGAAAAGCCGATCAACAGTGTTGGGGTCGTCGTCGGCAAGGTCAATGACACCTGTCAGTTCCTCCTGCAATCCCAGTCAGCTTGTCGTGTTTACACTCCCACTAGCGTGTGTGCTGGCCTTGAAGCCAAGCGTGCAAGCGTTGTCGAAAAAGGGTGACTGTGCACACACAATGGCCTTGTGCACACGGAATTGACGGTCGCCACAAGTTACCAGGAGATCCGACAGCTTCCCGGTTTCGTACAGAGGCCACAGAGCTGCGTGGATCATGGATGTTGCCGTGTGCTCCATATCGTCACTAGCATGATAAAGTGCCGTCTCTAATTTAACTTCATGCCGTTTAGCTTTGGCTGTCCCTGTTTTCTTTTCTTCCATCGTCATCTTCGCAAAGTGCCAAAAGGTCCAAGGATGATCAAGCTTTAGCAGCGGCGCGTTTGCTACCTTTAGAGTTGTAGATTGATTAGGAAATAATCTGGCATATTCTGTACGTGCCAGAAAGCTCGTCGATTGATTAGGAAATAATCTGGCATATTCTGTACGTGCCAGAAAGCTCGTCGATGGAGAAGGACAATCGGGGAGTCCGATCACTTCGCAGGGCAGCAGTATATTAGAAGCTTTAGCCAAGATGCAAGGATAATACAAGTCTGGCCGTCGCTAAGCCGTGGGCAACAACAAAGGCGTTACCCAGGCGAACCGCGATTAGTGAAGTAACACTGGGGCGGAGTCACCTCTTTTGCGTTTGCGTTACACTTTAGCGTGATAACTTGTACTCTTTGGGGAGGCTTCTCTCCCTCAGTAAAGTGTCGCGGCCACGTCTCTCGTGGTCCCGCTTTGCTTTGTCTCCGTTACCCTTCGACATGCGCTTCTGGCCGCTGCTGCGAATCAACTATGCCTCCACGGCGATGGCCGATTCACCGAAGAAGTCTGTCGTTACAAAGACTTGGCCTTGCAGGGCATCCGACAAGAAATATCTTCTGGGATGCATGACGACACCACGGTCGCATCCATTTTGATGCTTTGTTTCCAAGGGGTGCGTCCGTCGCTCTGCGCCTGCACTACCTGCGTTGCATGTCTGTCTCGTATTGACCTAGGACATAGATATCAGACAGCTGCTCCATGTCGTGGATGGTTCACCTTCGCGCTGGCTTGCAACTCATTGATTCCAGCACGGCCAACAGCACATCCGATCTGTGGAAGTTTTTCAGAATGTATTTCGTGGCGCATCATGTTATGAACCGTACAGCATCCGGAATGTGGCCCGAAGACCAGATCTCCCAGTTATGGTCTGACTGCTAAAATCTCGAAGAAGTATGGCGACTTCGATCTCCTTGTTGATGCTGGCTGACGCTAACTGCTTACGAGTTCGACATGTTGATGGGCTGCTCGCGTGGTCTCATGACCTTGATAAACAGAATCTCGATCCTCGGGTTTAAGAAAGACAAGGTAATCCTCAATGGCTCAGTCATTTCAAACCATATGCTAACCTAGGTTGGCCATAGATACTCAAAACGCCGGTACCTGACGCCCCATGAAATTGAGCAATACGCCAATGTGGCCTCTGGCCAATGTGGCCTCTGACATTGGCACTGCCCTACTGTCGCTGAGGCAGAGGCTCCCCAGAGACGCAGCGGGGAGAAAAGACCTGGAGTTGGTCGCGCGAATCAAACATCTCGCGGCCCTGCTCTACCTTACCGAGCGCTTTGGTCATTTCAGGCCGAAACCCGAAAGCTTTTCGGCAAGCACCTCTGTATCTTTGGACGTCACAACGTGGGATGTCAAAGTTACAGAGCCGTGGACATTAACAACTCTAGAACCGAGCTCTAGTATGGGGGAGCAACAAGAAAATGCCAGTCACAATGGCCGAAACTCCTCATCCTCTCACACATCATCAGAAGACGAGTTGGACATCGGGTACGATGCGAGCATTCTGCTATATGGGGGACGCAAAAGGTATCTCGTATCGTCCACGATCCAACTGATCTCGGAGCTGCCAGACATGTCTACTCTATTATGGGCCCTGTTTGTACTCGGCAACGTGAGATTAGAAAATGAAGAGCAAAGACGTTTTGTGCTGGACCGACTGGCGAGAATGCAGGAGACGGAGAATCTGGGGAGCGTCAGGCGAACCATGGACGCTGTGAGACACGCGTTCACTACCGATGGTCTCCTGCCATCAGGTGGCAGACAGTGGAGTCATGAATCGAATCGCTACATTAGTTTAGCTTAACAGATTACATGTGGCCCGTCCTTGGCGGCCTCCACTCCTTGCTGTTTCCGGACCAAACCGGCCAATCCTGTGTGTTCATTCAAACTATACTTGTACTCTGGAATCTTGCTTGACCGTAGAGATATCCGGCGTTATAAGTCGGCATCACTTATTACCGATTTATTATGTCGGACCATGCTGTAAACACCCTCAAGAGCATGTATTTTATAGAATTTTGTAAATTCTCGTAGTAAAATGGAAGAGAGTTTGCTATGCCCACCGCCACATACTGTGCTCACAATTCAGGTATTCCGTTTATTTAATTCAAGAACGGTCTGTTTCATTGCGAATTAACTACACTTCATCCGATCTCCAGGTAACTGCACAGCCCCGTGTTTCCGTTATGCGATTACATTTTAATGGCATGTGGCAACAGGCTCTGAGAGTCACGATCCTGCGAAGCCTAATGATACATCAGCACACCTAGTGTGCCTCAGAACCCGACCAATTAAACAACGGCGGTGCCAGCCTCAGCTGCAACATTGCTCGTAGACCACGGAGCATCCTAAGCCTGGGCAATCTCGCGCCTCTTCTCCTCTGCGGAGATGCCGGCAACGCCAACACACTTGTATTTGCGGAACTTGCGAGCCGGGAGCTGAGCATTGAACTAGAGAGGTGTTAGTGGCGTTGCAACTTGGCTGTGACGAGGTTGAACGACTTACCATCTCATCGATTTCCTCGAGAGTGCGGCCCTTGACCTCGGGAAGAAAGAGGTAGGCCCAAGCACTGTGCTATGGTGAGCGTGTATTCAAAAACAAACTACAGGATCCGTGTCTTGCTAGAAAAGAGTAACTCACGCTGCAATGAGACAGGACGGCAGCCAGATGTAGCCGTAGCGCGGGCCCCAGTTCAGCGAAGTGGGGTTGATAAAGTAGGGAGCCGTGAAGGTGGCCAGCCAAGCCAGGAGGAAGCCGATGGCTGTGGCCAAGCCAAAGGTATGCGAGCGAAGCATCTGGGTAGGCAGCTCACCACCAGACACCCACGCGTAGGTCGCCACCATGCCCTTGAGTTGTTAGTAATGCAGTACCAAAGTATAGGCAAATCAGGCGAAATACGGAGCATACGTTGTAGCCAGCAATGTAGATGACAGACAGGCCGACAATGGCTTTCCCGGATTCGACGCTGTTAGGCTTGTAGACGGCGGCGGTCAAGAGCTGGGAGATGCCGCAGATAGTGAGGCCCGTGGTGAGAAAGACGCGGCGGCGGCCGATCTTGGTAATGACGATAGAGTTGACGATGATGGCGAGGACGCCGACAGACACGAGGATGCACGAGTTCTGGAACGGCTGGCCGACGTTGGCGATCTTGAAGAAGTAGGTGCCATAGCCTGCAAAGTGTGAGAAGAGGTCCTCAAGGCGCAAAGAGAACGGAGGCAGAACAGGGGCAGAGACGAGACGTACTGATCATGTACATGGCACCGGAGGCACCCTGGGTGGCCACGGCACAGACGGCCAGAATGGTGCGGCGGCGGTTGATGGGGTCGCGGAACTGGTCGAGGAAGCTGGACTTCTCGCCAGCCTCCTTCTCGACGGTGAGCATCTCCTGGATGTCGGCGATCTCGCTGGCCACGGCGGCGTCGCTGCCGGGACGATGCCAGCGCAGCGACTTGCGGGCGGCGTCGGACTTGCCCTGCTGCATAAGCCAGCGAGGCGAGTCGGGGATGAGGAAGAGGGCGAAGAAGAGGAAGCCGGGGACGACGAAGATGATGCCGAGGGGGATGATGTAGCAGTTGCGGCCCTCGATGGCGTGGGTGGCGTTGTCGACGACGGTGCCGACGAGGGTGCCGATGGACGTCCAGATCTGGAAGGCGGAGATCATGAGGCCGCGGTAGCGAGCCGGGGCGGTCTCCTGGATGTAGAGCTGGGAAAAGGTCATGAGCATGCCGTTGGCGAGGCCGATGATGAGACGGCCGGAGTAGATGCCGGCGAGGTTGCTGGTGGTCATGAGGATGATGTTGGCCGCGCAGCACAGCAGGATGGCGGCCCAGATAGACTGGCGGCGGCTGAGGTAGCGAGCAATCGGGCCAGCCAGGCCAGAGCTGATGAAAGCGCCGAGGATCATGAGCGAGGAAATGAGCTGCTGGACCTTGGTGGAGATCTCCCAGGTGGGCGGCAGAGAAGGGTCGATATTGGGGACTTCATAGCCAAAGACCTGCATGTGTGAGTAAGGGGCGAGTGGAGGTGACAACGGGCAAAAGGAAAATAGAGACAGCAGAATAAAAATACCTCGAGAAAGCCATCCATGGCTTGCATGCCGCCGATGAGGCCAAAGTCGATGCCATACTGGAAAGGGCACATGGATACGAGGGTGCATGCGGCCAGACATTTCCAGTGGTCCTTGATGGAGGTGGGCTCGTCCGGCCCGAGAGCCTCGGAGCCGGACCGGTGCTCTCTCTCGGAGACGTCGGCTTCTTTGATGCTCATGATGAAGCGGTGCGGCGAGTGGAAGAGGTAAAAGATTCAAAGATGCAGCTAGAAACGAAGCTGGAAAACGGAATGAAAAGAAGAAGATGAATACACGACCAGGCTATCCCTGATTGGGCAATGGACGACCGGGGCGAGACGTGCAGCAGAACAATGCAGATGCTACCTGTGCACAGCTAGAGGATGAATATGAGGATTCTTGCCGTCGTGGCGGATCGAAAGAACCGCAGCTTGCATGGAGGACGAAGGCAACTGGTACTAAACGAAAACGTGGTATTTTTACACAACGGCGACACAGGCCATTTATCCTTTATTTGTAGATGTGGCCCAAATGTCTATGTAGAGTCTATGGCTATTGTCGCCAGGGGCGGCCCAATACGTGTTATATTAGACGTGGTATTGGGCCGGGGGCAAGTGCCAAGCACAGTCCAAAAGCAATGAAAACAATGAATACCACAGCGAACCATACGAAAGCTGAAGGAAAACACGAGGACATGGATCTAGTCCCTGGCTCGCATTGATTGTTCCTAACCATGGATACGAATAAGGCAGGCATTTCTAGGGGCACCAATACATGCAGTCACGTTGATGCATTCGGTTGTATAAAGAGCAATGATGCGCGGCAACCAAGAAACAGAGAAAGGGGGGTTTGAGGAGTCGTGGGAGGGAGGGCGAATGAGGAGAAGGGGGGAGGAGGATGAGGGTGGGTGAGGAGCAACGAGTAGATGAGGAGACGCGGCAGACACAGAGACACAGAGGCGCAGAGACGCAGAGACGCAGATACGCAGAGATGCAGAGGCTTGAGCTGAGTGGCTAATGAGAAGACATGGAGGCAAGATTCGATACGACGCAAGCAAACGGAACACAGACAGTCGTAGGGACATGCTGGTAAAAATAGTGGTGTAAAACACGACGCAAGAGGCACACGCTCCGACAGGCTATCGAGAGGAGAGCATGGGGAAAGAAGGGGGAGGCGGCATCGATCTAGAATCCGAGGGCTGTTCGTCTGACAAAGAGCGTTGTCAGGGCAGTCTACTCGTGGATGTGGAGGCTCGAGGATAGCTGGCCCCCAACAGTGGGCGAATGCAACAGCAGGCGATGACAAAGTGGCAGAGCGGCCAGCAGTGATTGGCGGGCGTGGAGATGGCAGCAATTGCCGACTGGGAGTCAGGCGGGCAGGTGCTGCAGCGGAGTGGAGCAGTGGAGCAGTGGAGCCGGCTTCCCCAGACGGCGATTTAGTGGCACGCTCAGGCACTAATGTGTGGAGAGAGCTAGGCTACATCCGCCGTCGGACTGCTGAGCCAGCAGCGCATTCAGTGGCCGCAGCGGCCATTCGGCACTATGGAACCGAGGCTGGTGGCAGAGGGCTGCCGGGCCTGCACCGCAGAACGCGAGCGCTGCACGGTTGGCTCATTCCGCAGCCGAGAAGAGGGCTAACGAGGGCTAGCCAGGGCTAACGAGGGCTAAAAAGAGTCGAAGAGGGCTAGGAAAGCTAGGAGCGAGTGATGGCTGACAGGACGGCAGTGGCCAGGACGGCACGGTGGGCGTTCGGAGTCGGGCACAATCGGCAGAGGTAAGACAGAGGGGAAGTGGGTGCCGGGCAGCCGATGGCAACGGAGGATATATGAGGACCAGGCAGGACTGGGCGCTGCCCAACGCCGCCAGGCTCTGGTGTCGCATATCGCATATTCACGCCGCCGGACATTCTGCACGGCGCATTGACGGCTTCGCACGACACGCATAGCAGGATGACGATGGACAAGGCGGCGGTGCAGGAGGCGCTGGCACAGCTGCAGCAGGTGGTGGCGCGGTGGGGGGCGGGCCAGGTGTGGGCGGGGGTGCTGGGGCTGGCGGTGCTGGCGGTGCTGGTGGACTACGGGCGGATGCTGCGTCTGCGGTGGCAGATGCCGCCGGGCCCGGTGCCGTGGCCGATCGTGGGCAACACGTTCTCGCTGCCGGCGAACAAGCCGTGGATCTACTTCGAGGCGCTGTCGAAGCAGTACGGGGCGCCGCTGGTGACGTTCTGGATCGGGCGCAACGCGACGGTGTGGATCAACGACGCGTGGTGTGCGCACGAGATCCTGGAGAAAAAGGCGCAGGTGTACGCGTCGCGGCCGCGCATGGTGGTGTTTGGCGAGCTGGGCACGGGGCAGTCGAACCTGGTGACGATGCGGACGCGCAACCCGCAGGAGCGCGGGCAGTGGCGGGCGCACCGCAAGATCATGCACCTGGGGGTGGGGGTGCAGGCGGTGCGGCGGTACCGCGAGGTGCAGAACAACGAGAGCAAGGTGGTGGCGCTGGACCTGGTGCGCGGGCCGGCGGCGTACGTCAAGCACCTGGAGCGGTATGCGACGAGCGTGGTGTCGGTGCTGGCGTTTGGGCGGCGGGTGGCGCGCGCGGACGACCCCATCATCACGGAGGTGATCGCGCTGATGCAGCTGGCGGCCGAGCTCAACGTGCCGGGCAAGACGTTCCCGATGCTGATGGAGACGTTCCCGGTGCTGGCGCGGTTCCCGCGCTGGGCGCCGTGGATGCGCGGCGTGGGCACGCGCGGCCAAAAGGGCGGCCACTACTTCTTCCACACGCTGGCCGAGGAGGCCGTGGCCCAGCAGGCGGCCAAGTCCGACGCCGCGCGCGCCGCCGTGCCGCAGCCGTTTGTCGAGACGCTCTTCGCCGAGGCGCCCAAGTACCGCCTGACCACGGAGGAGCTGTCGGGGCTGACGGGCAACCTGTTCGGCGCCGGCTCCGACACCACGTCCAGCACGCTCGTCACCTTTGTGCTGGCCTGCTGCGCCTTCCCGGAGCCCATGCGCCGCGCCCAGGCCGAGCTCGACGCCGTGCTGGGCCCCCTGCGCCGCTCGCCGCACTGGGACGACGGCCCGCAGCTGCCGTACGTCAACGCCTTCGTCAAGGAGGTGCTGCGCTGGCGCTCCGTGGCCATCATCGGCGGCCAGCCGCACGCGCCCACCCAGGACGACCGCTACCGCGGCTGGCGCATCCCCGAGGGCACCTGGGTGCAGGGCAACGTCTGGGCCATCCACCACAGCGAGAACGAGTTCCCGGACCCCGACCGCTTCGAGCCCGCCCGCTTCTTCGCCGACCACCCGCTGCACCGCCCCTTCCCCGGCGACCGCGGCTACATGACCTTTGGCTGGGGCCGCCGCGTGTGCAGCGGCCAGGCGCTGGCCGAGCAGGGCGTCTGGATCACCATTGCGCGCCTGCTGTGGGCCTTTACCATCCGCAAGACGCGCGACCCCCAGACCGGCCGCGAGGTCGACGTCGACATCTTTGCCTTTACCAACGGGCTCAACATGCGCCCGCAGCCGTTTGCCTGCGACATCGTGCCGCGCACGCCCGAGATCCAGGCGCTCGTCGAGCAGGAGGGCCGCGACGCCCTGCTGGCGCTCAAGCCGCTCGACGGCGAGAGCAAGTACCGCATGAGCACCTTCTACCAGAACCAGAAGCGCCGCATTGCCGAGGACATTGTGATTGACGAGAAGGGGGACGTGCAGGTTTTGAGGACGAAGTAGGGGGAGGAGATGGGAAGCTGAGAGACGGAGGCAGAGGACAGAATGCCGCTTGAATGTACGACTATGTAAGCTAGCGGCATGCACAGAATGATATTAGACTCGTTAGACTGCGACTGTATCTATTTCGTAACTACGGCTCCGCCCAGAAGCCTCTCGCTCTCCGCCCACAGCCGCTTCGCCGCCGCTGCGCTCGCCGCGTGCGGCGCCACCAGGTCGTCTCGCAGCTGGCAGTCGCTCAGGTAGCCGACAGCGGCCGCGTCGCTGCGGCCGCCGACGTCGACGGCGGCCAGCGCGGGATCAAACGCCGCCACCAGCGTCGTGGCCGCGCCCTGGTCCTGGGTCTTCCAGACGCCCTGGGGCGCCGTCTTGTTGATGGTGTCGAGCCCGGACGCGTCCAGCGACCGCGACAGCTCGGTTTCAATCGTCCCCGGATGCACCGAAAACGCCTGCCGCGCGCTGCCGGCCGCGCGGAACCGCCGCGACAGCTCGGTCGCGTGCAGAATGTTGGCCGACTTGCTCTGCCCGTAGCCCAGGAAGCCCGGGTACCCGTCGACGGTCTTGAGGAAGAAGGCCGGCGGCGGCGGCGACGTCGCCGGCTGCTCGTCTGCCGGCACGCCGTACACGTCCCGGAAGAAGCCGTAGTCGCTGAAGCGCACCGGCGACAGGCGGTGGCCCTGGCTGCTGAGGTTGACGATGCGGCCCGCCGCGCCCAGACCGGGCACCAGCAGCTGCGTCAGCAGAAACACGCCCACGTGGTTCGTCAAGAACTGCGCGTCTAGGACCGACCCGTCCGGCGCCGCCACCGGACGCCGCTCCGGCGTGCTGATGCCCGCATTGTTGATGAGCACGTCGATCTGCGGAACGAGGCCGCGGATCCGCGCCGCCGCTGCTGTCACCGACGCCACCGACGCCAAGTCCAGCTGCACCAGCTGCACGGGCACGTCCGCGTACGCGGCTGCGATCGACGCGGCGGCGGCGTCCAGCTTGGACGGCGTGCGCGACGCCAGCACCAGCGACGCCGGGCCTTGCGACGCAATGCTCAGCGCCGTCGTGTAGCCGATGCTGGCGGGACTGACGCCCGTGACGACGACTACCACGTGTTAGTGCGAGCGGGAGCACACAGGGGCCGCCATTGGCTACACACCATGCTTTCCCCGGATCGACGCGGCCAGAGCGGTGGCCACCTCGGTCGCCGTGGTGTCAGCCCCAAACTGCGGATGGGATGTCATGGTGCGTGTGCTGTTCGTGTACCGCTTGGTTTTCTCGTTTGGTGTGCGTCTGCTTGCCGTTGATTCGCACTTTACATATGATCCCTGATTACATGTGACCTATTCCATTGACTTCTGCATTCGTGCGGCTTCGTTTCCAATTTGCCCTCGTCGGTCACATAGAGCCGAATACGGTAAGCAAGCTGCGGCCGCTGCATAACATGCGATGCTAGACTTGGACCCCGATGCAGACGCTGAGGCGGAATCATCCAGTACGACCCCTCTCGCGCTCCTCACTGACCCCAACCGGCAAATTCGAGACGGCACGTCCATGGTGCCGCAGCACGTGAGGTCTTTGACTGAGGAGCATGTATGTGGTAGATAGCATTAATTCATGATAGTATTACACGCACATACACATAATACACACCATACATACCGTACACACACAAACACATTCACACTATACACACACACAAACACATTCACATAATACACACACACACACATACACACACACACGCACACGCACACGCACACACACGCACACACACGCACACACGCACCATGGCTCCCAAGACCGGCGTCAAGGTCGTCGTCGTCGGCGCCGGCTTTGGCGGACTCACGGCGGCCATCGAATGCCACCGCCAGGGCCACGACGTGGAGATTTACGAGTCGTTCCCGGAGCTCAAGACGCTCGGCGACATCATTTCCTTTGGCGCCAACGGCGGCCGCATCTTCCACCGCTGGTCCGACGGCGAGGTGGCGCGCCGGCTGCGCACCGTGAGCATCGACCTGCGCGCGTACGGCTTCCGCATCCACAAGTTCGACACCGGCGAGGTGGTCTTCCACCAGAAGACGCCGCCGCCGCAGGACGACGCGCCCATCTTCAACGGCCACCGCGGCGAGCTGCACCAGATCGTGTTCGCGTACGCGCGCGACGAGCTGCACATCCCGATCCACCTCGGCCAGCCCGTCGCCGAGTACTTTGAGGACGCCGACCGCGCCGGCATCGTGCTGAAGACCGGCGAGCGCGTGGTCGCCGACGTCGTCGTCGGCGCCGACGGCGTGCGCTCCAAGGCCCGCGCTCTCGTCCTCGGCTACGAGGACCACCCCAAGAGCAGCGGCTACGCCGTGTGGCGCGCCTGGTTCGCCAACACGGACATGATGGCCGACCCGCGCACCCGCGACTTCTGCGCCCACGGCGACACCTTCAACGGCTGGATCGGCCCCGACGTCCACTTCCTCTTCTCCACCATCAAGAACGGCGCCGACTGCTGCTGGGTGCTGACCCACCGCGACGAGCACGACATCAAGGAGTCGTGGTCCTTCCCCGGCCGCCTCGAGGACGTCTTGGCCGTCCTCGACGGCTGGGACCCCCTCTGCCGCGCCGTCGTCGAGAAGACCCCGCCCGCCGCCCTCGTCGACTGGAAGCTCGTCTACCGCGACCCCCTGCCCACCTGGACCAGCCAGCACGCCCGCATCGTCCTGCTCGGCGACGCCGCCCACCCCTTCCTGCCCACCAGCGCCCAGGGCGCCACCCAGGCCATGGAGGACGGCGTCACCCTCGCCGTGTGTCTGCGCCGCGCCGCCGAGCTGCGCCCCGACGCCTCCGCCGTGCCCGCCGTGCCCGCCGCCGTCCGCACCCACCAGGCCATCCGCTACGACCGCGTGCGCGAGGTGCAGAAGACGGGCGAGTCCACGCGCGACATGTGGCACAAGACCGACTGGGACAAGGTCAAGGAGGACCCCAGCAGCATCGGCTTTCCGCGCGACGCCTGGATCCACACCTTTGACGCCGAGAAGCACGCCGAGGACGTCTTTGCCGACGTCTTTTCCCTGCAGACCGCGGCTGCTCCAGAGCCGGCGCCCGAGCCGGCGCCCGAGCCGGCGCCCGTCGCCTTGGCGGTGTGAAGGGACTACAAGGGGGCGGCACGACAGACGACGGTGCGTACGAGATATAGGAATACGAGACAAGATAGAGCGAGACAGTATGACATATATTACATTATCATTACCACGTACACAATCACGCCAGCGTCCGCTGCAGATCATCCATCAGCCCCGGGTCGTCGGGCATGGCGAAAAAGGGATCGTTGAGGTTGTTGAAGTAGGCTTCCATAACACCCGAGATCCTGGAATGGGCGAAACATTAGCACGCCGTTCATGGACCACTAAGGTTACACGCATGGAAAGAGCGCCATCGGCCGCAAAGAACACAAACAACACAAGAGGAAACTCACATATGCTGGTGCTGCAGGTCCAGGAAGAAGCTGCTGGGCGGCGTGTCGCCCGGTGCCGGCGGCGTCACGGCCGGGTTGTCGTCGCGGCCGAGGCCCACCTCTTCCATCTGGGCCATGACTTCCGTGAGCACGTGCCGCGTCCAGAAGATCTGCTCCATGCCTTGTAGTATCCGTAGGCACGTCTGCACGTCTTCCGTAGTCGGCGGTGTCGGTGACCCGGGCAGCGGCGCCGCTGTGGCGGCGCCCTCGGCCGACGACCCCAGCGCCCTTTCGAGCAGAAACACCTGCAACACTTCAATCACGCAGCACGTGTCCAGCTGCACCAGGCTAGTCAGCAGCTCCGGCCCCTTTTCTTGCATGATCTGGATCACCGCCAGCGACCGCCGCGCCGCCTCGACGCACCGCCGGCTGAACGCCATAAATGACGCCCTCTTGCCGGGCGGCAGCGCGGCGCTGTCGGTGGGATGGCGCGCGCAATACAGCAGAAACGGCCGCGTCGCAAACATGGTCACGCTCCAGTAGCGCAGGTGCAGCATGCACACGGCGCGCCGGTGCAGAGCGGCCGCGCGCGAGGCGTCGCACAGGTGCGGCGGGATGGCGGCATACCAGGCGTCGAGGCGCGCCAGAATGTCCTCGATGGCCGCCGTCGTCGTCGTGGACGAGCCGCCCGAGCCGTGTCCGGGCACAGACTCGGAGGCGAGGCTAGACAGCGGCGACGACCCGGGCCCCGAGGCCGACGCGGAGCCGGACGACGACCGGCCGGAGGACGTCACGCCGTACAGGATCTTGCTCAGCCGCCGCTTCAGCTGCACCAGCTCGCAGGACAGCGTGAGGTAGTCCAGCGGCATGTAGGAGCCGGGGCTCAGAATCTGCTCGGACAGGTCCAGCGGCCGCGCCGCCGCCGCGTGGTCGTCGCTGATGGCCGGCGGATTGCCGTAGCACAGGGCAATGTCGACGTCGAGCAGGAACAGCGTGGCGTACAGCCGCAAGTCGACCTGCCGCTGGAGGCAGCCTTTGGGCTCGATGGTGCGGTGCAGATGCAGTCCCAGCGTGAGCGCGATCCGCGCCGCCGCGCCGATGTAGATGTACGCCGTGTTGCTGTACATGGAGCTCTGCAGGGCGAGGCTCTATCTGTGTGAGTGACGAAGGACAGCACGAAAACGACAGCAATCAACGATCAACGAATCAACAGACACCACTCACCAAGAGACACAACGCCCGCACGCTGTCGATGTCGGCGTCGTCGCACAGCGCCGGCACAAACGTCTTGGCCAGCGACAGGTACTTGGCCGCCGGCGGCGGCGCCGAGGCGTCGTCGACAGCCGCCGCCGCGCCCGTGGCCACTCGCAGCGCCTGCGCCTCGCTCTCGCACGTCAGCGCCAGAATCGCGTACAGCGAGCACAGCGTGGACGCCGAGGCGCTCGCCGGGTCGCCCGCGTACAGCCGGTCCAGCACCGCATAGAAGCGCTCGGCCGACAGGAACCAGTAGATGGACTGGATGTCGCGGAAAAAGCGCGAGACGCAGCGGTTGCAGAGATCGCGTCGCGGCAGGAAAATCTGCGTTCGCCCGCGGTGGCCCGACGGCGGCGATAACACCATGGACATGCTGGACATGCTGGACATGTTGGGCATGCTGGACATGTTGGACATGTTGGACATGTTGGACATCGACGACATCGACGGCATGATCGGCATCGTGGGCATGGACATCGACGGCGCCATCGAGATCAGCGGCGGCATCGACGCCATGGGCATGGGCTGCGGCGAGGGACCCACGACGGACGATTCACGCGTCGACGGCGGCAGCGGAGGCGCTATGGTAAACGGCGGCACAATGTCGATCTTGCTGTTCTCCGAGTCGCGTCGGTGGCGCAGAGAGCGAACGGCGGCGTGGAAGCCGTATCCAGAGTCTGCTCCAACGTAGCCTAGGCTGTTAAAAGGCGGACTCGGGCGAAGACGAGAGAGCAGAGAAAAGACAACAAGCAGACATCACAACAAAGTAGAAACAGAAACTGAAACAGAAACAGAAACAGAAACAGAACGGCAAATAAGACAGAAGAAGACAAACTCACGATAGGTCCCCTTGGAATCCACCCGTAGCCACCCAAGCTCGTCGTACAGCTCACCGATTTCGTCAATGCTCACTGCATCTTCGTCTTTGATCACGACTCCGCTGGCGGGCGGCGGCGTCGACTGCAGCTGCTCGTCGCCGAACATGATGGCGGAGTCGGACGACGTCTCCGAGAGCGCCGCAGGCGGCTGATCTGGGCCATGTGGTGGGAGCTGTTGCTGTTGTTGCTGCTGTTGCTCTGCTTGCGCGGCACTGTCAAACGACCGTACAATCTCCCGCAGCGAGTGCAAATTGAGCTCAACATTGGGCAGAAAGTGCTCCAGCGCCTTGGTCATGTACCGGAATTCCTCCTCCGAGACATGGTAATACGGCCGCTGCCGCCGTCGCGAAGGGTCCAAGTGGCAGACCGCATTGATGCTTTTACAGAATTGGCAAGGGCCGGGCACTGGGCGGGAGTTAGATAAGTATTTGAGCATTACGTTCGTCTTGGGTTCTGTGACCTGCTCATGGAGATCCTACCTGGGTCGACACACTACAGGGTTAGCTATTGACGAGCTCTGCGTGCACTAAAACTGGGGCTGCTTACTTTGGTTTTCCTGCTTTTGCAGCGGTCACAGCTCATCGGCGCGCGTCGCTTTCCCGACCGCGCGGTCGAGCCAGCAACAGACGTCATTATGTGAGTCCACGTCAAGCTGTGACTAGGAGAGATTGAAGACCGAGAGAGAGACGGGGTGTGAGAGAGAGAGGGGGGGAGAGATACTGAGACTGAGACGGGGCCGGGCAGAAACACAAGACAGACTAATAGGATGGCGGACGGAACGGCGACGGTGAACAGCCGAGGAAGATAACGCTTGACAGCAATCGACAGCAACGGTCAGCAAACGGTCAGCACGGTGAAATGCGTCACTCGTCTGCTTTACGGCGGCCCTGTGCCGGCATTCGGGGTTTTCTTGCGCTGCCCTGGTCGACTATGTTTGGCTGTGTGGCCTCACCTCCACTTCCCCAAGAATGCCCATCTAGCTCGACGGCTAACCCATGATGGGTGGTCCACATGGCTCTGCTGTTGCTTGCCACAAAGCAGCGCGCCCTCTCCTCCCTGCTCTCTGCGCTCTGCTCTTGCTCTCGGCTTCTCCACCTCTCCACATGGGGAAACCCACCGGTTCCCGGTTGGCCGCCTGCAAAAGGGGTGAATCGAACTGCCGGCAAATAAGAGCGCCTGGATTGTCCACTGGTCGTGCGGGGGTGCTCGACTTGGCTGGCCCGCCCAAAAACCAATAATACGCCGCAGAGGAGAAGGTATCCTGCTTGGTGTGCCTCCGACTAGGTACGCAGGAACTGGCTATGTCGCCTCCCTCCCCCCTCACCCCCCCAGCGGCCCATCTGTTTTTCCTCGCGCCCCCTGCCACCCGTCAACCCGTCCACCAACCAACCCTCCGATCCGAGCCAGAGCTAGGAGAGCCCTCGTGTTTCGTGATGTGGGGAAGACGGGGAAGGGGCGCTTTCAATCGCTTGGTCAGCAGACGACAGCGAAATATTCTTGGCAAATGGTGAAGCCAGGGAAGGGGGGCCAGGACACGAGGAGACGGGGAAACGAGCAGACGGGGAAACGAGCAGACGGGGGGGCCGAGGGTTGGAGACCCCAGACTAAACACAAAAGACGAGCAGCAGCCAAAGACCCAAAGACCCAACGTCCCCGAATGCGCCAAGCGGCGGCCATTGAATTGAACTCCGCATCACCTACCGAGACAGGTCTTGGATTCTTGGACAACCCCCTCCCCCCTCCAGGGCACTAGGCCAGCGCAGGAGCAGCTCCCACTTGCATTCAGCCATGCATTGTGCCGATGGCTGTGGCTTGCTATCCCTTCCGGCTGGCAGGTCGGCTCTATATTGCGCAGGGCGGGTGGCATTTAGACGGTGCACGGGCGATCGATATGCCTCTGGGCTGTGCGGGTTTCTGCGGTTTGTACGAGTAACTACGGGCTGTTTCACTGCTCTGTCGTAGGAATCAGTGCTACGTGTCTTGTGCCGTGTGTATTATCTTGGTCGAGTGGTGCCGCTCGGTATTCCGCGTCGGAGTAGATAGACTTGGCTGCATTTGAGGACGCCTGAACAACAGAAAAATACGCGAATCACCACACCTCAAGAACAGCCCAAATCATCAACTCAATTCATCATATCACCCATATCAACACCAAACCATCTGATCTAAATCGCACAGCCCGCCATGGCCCTCTCATTCGAGCCCAAGCTGCTAATCAACGGAGAGGTACGTAGTCTGCCGCCGCTCTGTCGTATTCCTCACTCCTTGTCCGGCCGTTTTGCTAACCCTCCAGCTCGTCGACGCCTCCGACAAGAAGACCTTTCCGCTTTTCAACCCTGCCACGCGCGAGAAGGTGGCCGACGGTGGGTTTGATTGTGTTTTGTGTTCTTGTTCTTGTTCTTGCTCTTCCTGTTCTTCCTCGTCTCCCTTCTCCCGCTGACTTATAGTCCCCGAGGCGTCCGAGGATGACACCAATGCTGCCGTCGCCGCCGCCAAGGCAGCCTTCCCGGCGTGGTCGGCGCTCGATCCCTCGGTGCGGGCCTCCTATTTCAAAAAGCTGGCAGAGCTGCTGCGCGCCCACAGCAACGAGCTGGCCAAGCTGGAGGCGCTGTCGATGGGCCGTCCGGTGGCCGCGTACTTCGACGCCTTTGGCGCTGCCGGCCACTACGACCACTACGCTGAAGCCTGGCCGCACATCCAGGGCCAGGCCAGCCTCAACACGCCCGGCTTCGTGTCCATGACGCTGCGCCAGCCCTTTGGCGTCGTCGCCGGCATTATCCCCTGGAACGTGCCGCTGCTGTTCTTTGCCAGCAAGACGGCGCCGGCTCTGATTGCCGGCAACACGGTGATCCTCAAGTCCAGCGAAAAGGCGCCGCTGACGTCGGCGTTTGCGGCCCGCCTGATCGTCGAGGCCGGCTTCCCCCCGGGCGTCTTCAACGTGCTCTCGGGCCACGGCCAGCCGAGCGGCGCCGTGCTGTCGCGCCACATGGACGTGCGGGTGGTCAGCTTCACGGGCAGCGGCCGCACGGGGCGCCTGATCCAGGAAATGGCGGCCAAGTCGAACCTGAAAAAGGTCGTCCTCGAGCTGGGCGGCAAGTCGCCGGCGCTCATCTTTGCCGACGCCGACATCGGCCGCGCCGTCGACGAGACGGTCAACAGCATCCAGTGGAACTCGGGCCAGGTGTGCATGGCCAACTCGCGCATCTACGTGGAAAAGAGCGCCGCCGCCGCCTTCACCGCCGCCTTTGTGCGCCGCTTCGCCGAGGCCGTCAAGCCGGGCAACCCGCTGGAGCCGGGCGTCACGCACGGGCCCCAGGCCGACGAGGTGCAGTACAAGTCGGTGACCGCGTACATCGAGGAGGGCAAGACGTCCGGCGGCCGCCTGGAGCTCGGCGGCCACGGCACGCTCGCGTCGACGGGCGGCTACTTTGTCGAGCCGACCGTGTTTGTGGACACGCCGGAAGACGCGCGCATCATGAAGGAGGAGATCTTCGGGCCCGTGGTCAACATCAACACGTTTGACGGCGAGACGGACGCCATTGCCAAGGCCAATGCCACCGAGTACGGCCTGTACGCGTCCGTGTACACCCGCGACATCAGCCGTGCGCTGCGCATCGCCAAGGCGCTCGACAGCGGGTTTGTCGGCGTCAACTGCACGAGCCCGACGACGGGGCGCGACATGCCGTTTGGCGGCTACAAGGTGTCGGGGCAGGGCCGCGAGGGCTGGCTGCACAGCCTGGACAACTTCCTCGAGACCAAGAGCATCATGATCAAGGTGGACGAGGCCTAGGGCGGCACGAGAAGGGGGAGTACAGGAACAGAGGCTGCGACTTCTGTGTACTGTGTACAGCTTTGATTACTATGATATGTAGTGCACCATTGGTATGGTGTAAATGGTATCTTTCCAACATGCAGCTCCCCCACTGTGCTTAGTACTTCCGGGCCAGCTTAGACCAGCCCCGGATGCGGTGGCCGAAGAAGTACAGGATGTAGACCAGGGCGACGAGGCCGATGGACACGAAGCCCAGGATGGCCATGGCCCATTTCGCGCTAAGGTTGTCGAACATGATGATGCCTGAGGCGTGGTCAGTAGAGAAGCAATGCGGATGGAAAACGTGGACAGAAGCTCACCAATGTGTGCACACGCCGCGGCAATGGCAAAGGACGGGATAAGGAACGCGGCAATGGCCGAGGCAGCCACCGTGGTGTACGCGTCCGTAATGTAGTTGAGCATGCCGAGATACAGCAAGGGATCGCAGAAGCCGAGCACGGCGCCAGCGACGACGGGCGACCAGTAGTTGGTGTTGCCGTCGCAGGTGAAGGCGAACCATAGCAGCGATGCGGGAAACAGCCAGACGGTGACGAGCGAGGTCAGGAAGCGGGCTTCCGGACGCGGGGCGCCGTGGGCCTCGCGGTCCTTGCGGAACAGGTAAGTCTGGACGGGCACAAAGGCAAACATGACGGTGACGCCGACGATGAAGTTGAGGTAGGTCAGGTCGGCGCCAATGTACGAGAGGCCGTTGTTGACGACAAAGACGTCAAAGACGCCGTCGAGGTACAAGAACAGCAGGCCGTAGGCAAAGCCGTTGTAGATGGCCAGGAACGTCACAATCGGCTCCGTGAACATGATACGCACGGCCATGGTGGTGATGAAGCCGATCTCGCGCAGCACGTCAATGTGCTCCTCGGCGATGCCAACCTCCTCGGCATCCGCGACCTCGTGGTGGCGCACGGCCTCCTTGATGACGATCCGCGGCAGCGTCTCGGGCACGAAGCACATGCCGGCGGCAAAGACGCCGCCGATGATGACGTTGATCCAGAAAATCCAGTTCAGTCCCATGTGCGGATTGTCTGCAATCCACTCCCCCACGGGACTTCCGAGGCTCGGCCCGTAGTTGGCGGCCAACACAAAAAGCGCCATGGGCTGCCCGGCGCCGTCCGAGTCGCTGAACAAATCGGCGATCGTGCCGGCCACGTTGGACAGCGCCGTGCTACCGGCGGCGCCGCACAGGAACTGGAAGATGATCAGCATCGGCAGGTTGCGCGCGAGCGCCGTGCCGATGTTGAGGAGCGCATACAGCAGGATCGAGCCGACGTACACCCATTTGCGGCCGCCAATGTCGCTGTCGGTCAGTCTGTCTGTCTTCGGTCTGATTTCCTTGTCTTTCGTCTGATCTGCACTCACGACAACGGCCCGAGGAAGGCCGGCCCGACGGCGTTGCCGACAATGAACAGGCTCTGGCCGAGCGTGACCACCTGCGTCGAGTGGCCAAACTTTTCCTGCACGAGGAACTCGGCGCTCACATAGGTCGTGGACGTCAGCGTCACAAACACCTGCAGCGCGCAGTACACCGTCACGATCGTCCACTTCTTCAGCGCGCTCCAGTGGATCGGGTGCGCCGCATCGGCCGTCTTGATGCGCTGCAGCGCCTCCAGCGCCACGTCGCCGCTCTCCGGAGCTGGGCCGTCCTGCGCCGGCAGCGCCTTTCCCTTGTCGGACATGGTGGGAGTGTTGCGAGGGGAGGGATCTGAATGCGACGGGATGTGTGCGACCGAGGAGGACGAAAAGCCACGGCAATCGCAAAAGGCACACGACTTTCCTGCGCACTATATAGGGCGAAACAAAAAAAGGTGTAGTTAGTCGCCTCGATGGAGTCGTGTCGTGTACATAAGAACAACAAAGGAACACTGTGCTCTCCACATGGCATCCTCCTGCTAACGAAGGACTCCGCCGTATCTCAGTACTCCATATCTCACTCTGTAGCGCGATTACTCTTCCTCATCCACACCGTTTCCGCACGGCGCGCACTCTCTCCTGCTATCAAAGACCTCGTGCCGAAACCTCCGGCGCGGGTGAGAAAACTGGGCCCAAGATAAGCTTTTTCGGGAATGTCGTTAGATACCACGACCTGAGAGCCAATGGTGCTTGTTTTGGCCTTCTCGACGCTGAGCAGTGAGCACAGCTGACACGCGGCCACGTCCGTCCAAACGGCCATTTCACGCGACGTGCAGCCCATATCCAGAAGCTTGGTACATGGCCGAGCCAGCAATCGGATCCTGGCGGAAAAAGGCGTCTTGGCTGCGTCGCCGCGCCTCTCTGCCGTGAATCAAGCAATTTTTTATCCACGCTAGACCGTTGGCAGCTAGCGCCGCCGATGAAATCAAATAGCTTGCGTATGTCCACACTGTAGTGTAGTGTACCTCACTGCTGGTGCTCGCTGTACGGTATACAAAGTACGGCACAAGTACGGACTACTCGTACATTGCGCCAAAGCTTGTCTCCCCGTTGCGCTTCCAGTCAATCCCATTTGTAAATGTGGGCTTCTCTTATCTCGCTCCTCGCCACACGGCTCCAGTCGTTCTAACCCAGAACTACAGGTCGCCAAGACCAATCTGACGCTCATCTTATCCCAGCCGCCAGGTCGTATTCCTCGTCGCCAATGACAGCCCAGCACGGTGTCGTCTGATCCTTCCCCTCTGTGCTCCCCTGTCTTGCTGACCGGCTGCCACTCTACGAGTATCTCGGTTGCCCTGTCGCATACCCTCCTCAAATTCACTCCATACCGCGGCATTGGCTTCTTGCGAGCATGGCCCTCGTTCACGATGACCACAAGGCGGACATCCGCTCCAAGGTCTGGGCGGAGCTGCGAACGGTGGCTCGTCCCGACTCGCGCTTCCACTGGGACTTCTCGAGCTTCATCGCCGACTTTGATGGCTCCGAGACGGCCTGCGACCGCCTGCTGGCCCTCCCGGCCTACCAGCAGTGCCGCACCGTCTTCATCGCCCCGGATAACTGCCTCGCCTACCTCCGGGAGCACACCCTCCGCGCCGGCATCCAGGTCCTCATGACCACCTACGGCATCCGCCGCGGCTTCTGGCTGCTCGACCCCGCCGCCATCGACCCGGCCCTCTACCTCTACGCCGCCACCCTCGACGGCATGGAGTATCTCGCCCGCCCCGTCACCCTCGAGGACCTCGTGCGCGAGAACGTCGACGTCGGCCTCATGGTCACCGGCACCGGCGCCATCAACGACCGCGGCGTTCGCTTCGGCAAAGGCCACGGCTTCTTCGATCTCGAATGGGGCATGCTGTTTGCCCGCGGCCTCGTCTCCCACGACACCCTCGCCGTCGCCGTCGTCCACGACTGCCAGGTCCTGGCCGAGGAGCTGCGCCCCGAGCTGTTCGACACCGTCTGCAACCTCGTCGCCACGCCCACGCGCCTCATCGACGTCGGCGCCGTCCAGAAACCCACCTGTGGCATCCTCTGGGACCGCCTGCAGGACAACATGCTGGGCGACATTCCGCCGCTGCAGGAGCTGAGGGCGTTTCAGGCCGGCGTGCACGCCTAAGCGTCTTTCGTCCCTAGGGCATGAGTCGTTGTGCGTAGCCGCTTCCGCAGTGTAGATGCCCTTCAAATGGGCAGTAGTAGTACGAGATTCCACCGTGCCGAGACATATTATGTCACTTCTAGTGATGCAGTTGCCATTTATTTTTCCTGCTGGTTTCCTGTCGCGCACTTTGAAGGTACACTTAGTTTCTATTAGTAGTAGAACATTATACGCGGGCTTTTGTCAACGACAATGGCCTACCGGAGTTCGACTGGTTTTCGTAGATTTATACTCGTCTTAAGATGCCGCTTAACCTTGGTGCGGATTACCAAGTCGTGGGTGAAACAGATATAACAAGCCAACGGCATCTATTTTATTCTACAAATTATCTGTACAACATCTTGGCTGTTCGTACACTCATACTCACTACCAAATCAAGGTCCGAAAAACATATGATGGACAAAATAGTTCAACCTCTCCCTGTCGGCGATGTTCAGCTCCCCATCCTGGCTTCGGTGCCTTGGGTCTCATATGGCCTCCAGTGAGCACTGAAGAGGCGTAGCCCGCTTTACAAAGGCAGTTAGCCTAGACTATACTCATTGGGACACGGCGCTTTATGTCGCCTAGGAAGTGGTCTTTTTATGCGATTATGCGAGTTCGTCTTTAGGGAGAATGGCATTTGAGAGATGGGTTTATGGCAAAACGTGTTAGGTTACAGAACCAGTAGCGCTGTCGTTGAAATAGGCGCCAAGCAACCTAGGCCTACCCATGGTCTCGTTGTGGAGGCAAGCCAAGACCGCCAGACCACCTGCAGCCCACACACACCATAGTTGGAGCCCCCCTGCGGCGCCTCCTGAAGAGGACTTGGCAAACCTGAACCGGCCAAGAGGTGCCATCATGGCAATGTGTGTTGACAATTCTCCTCGCAGCACCTTCCCCGTGTCCAGCTAGCATCATTTCTCCTGCACCGAATACGCCGAATCCATCTGTACTCCGCTTCGTAATCCGAGTTTCAACCAAGAGGCCAACGGAACTAGAACCGTGTCGGCCAAGCCTGAGCTTGACGATATTGCAGCCGAAAACTGGGAGAGAACATCTGGAGAATTCTGCAATATCCACGTAAAATCTCGCAAGACTCCACTATGGAAATGGACTCCCAATTCTGTTGCGTCTATGAAGTACAATATCCCCAATTCTCTGGAGCACGCCAGGTCCGAATCGACTTGGCGGTCTCGAATGTTCGTCTGATGATGGACGAATTTATCAAGGTGACGTGAATGATCCACAGCCGTTCCATACTCCCCCCCCTTCCTACCCTCGAATTTTCTATATAACAGTGATGGTCTGCAGATCCTGAGAATCATTGTCTCTCTTCTTTTGTTTCTCATTCCCTTCAACCACCCTTTGTTTTCTACAGCTGTGCTGTTTTTTCTGGTATTCATCTCACTCTTCATTTCTTTCTTTACTCGGGCCGGTCCTCGCTTTACCATATCCTTCATTTATTATACATACATCCCCTCCCAAGATGAAGTACTCTTTCGTTGCTGCGACCCTTGTCGCTGTTGTTCTTGCTGCCCCTCTGCAGCCGCGAGCCGTATTCTCCACCAAAACTTACAACGAACTGTCCATCAGTGGCGGCGTTGCTGGCGATGCTGAGGCGGAAGCTCTAGCTGTCTTGGCTGGTCTGCCGGACGACCTAACTACGGTCGAGAAAGCCGATCTCGATTTCTTGAACAGCGTTAATCAGATCGCCAATGATGCCGAGACGGACGCATTTAACCCCGCCATCGAAGCAGCCACTGGTGAGGAGGCGGACGCTCTTCAGGTAAGTAATAACACACAAATAAGACCAAAAGAACTTAAGTAACACCTTATCTTAGCGCGGCAAGATCAAGAACAAGGTCCTCAAGCTCGAAGCTACCGTCCTGAAACTACAGGCCCAGGAAGCTCAAGGCAAGGATGTGGCTACTAAGCTGGCAGCCGAGCAGAAGAAACTGAGCAAGAACATTGCCACGGATGTGGCGTCGGCTGGTCTGGCATCCACTGCCCTAGAGTTTGATGCCACAACGAATTAAGCAACAGCATAGGTCCAAAAGCGGATTAGACTTTGATTTTCTGGGGTCGGGATCTAGGTGTAATTTGCCATAGTCCTAAGGTGTGGTGTGAATAGACGAAAAAATTACAAAGAAATGAAGAGCTGAAGTCCAACCAATTCTAGGCTAATGACCTTTGTGATGCCCTTTTGTTGAACAAGCTAGCAGTGAAACTGTTGATTTTCCTAAATACGGGGGAAAGTTTTGATGTGCCACACACACGTACGCTCCTCGAGATACATCGCACGGAAACGACAGATCGACAGTGACAACCATGCCGAACTACAGAGGAAACGCGTGCGGGGAACGTGCGAGGATTTGGCCCTCTTCAACAAGATGATCAAAACGGACAATACGGAAATTAGCAAGGCGCCGCCAGTAGGGCATCTGCACCACTTTCTTCTAGGAACAGATCCTCGAGTAGGGCATCCGGATTCAAGACCATTTCTATGTCGTCAGTTAGCTTCGGGCCCCACACCTACAAAGGCCGTCGCGCTGGGAGCGGTGAGACGTTCATGGAGGTCTTGAAGATTTGGTGCGGTTTGGCGTATGGCATCCAACAACCCCCCAATCTTCACTAATTAGTCATGTAATACGGGACGCACACTATAGCATTCTTGGATTTTAACTGGCGGGTCATAACCTATTCTTTATTTAGCATTTCACATGCCTCGTTGGAGGATGCGCCACCACCACCACCCTGTTCTTCAGCAGCAGCGCCCTTATTTAGAAGTGCCGCTGGCCCAAATGGCAGTCTTCTTATACAAGACTACATTGCCATCGTCTTGCACAACAACCTCGACGCTGTCATCTCCCGTGGGCTCAGCAGTGTCAGAGGCCCAGACAGCGTTGCCGTCGTTGTCACTAGAGGACTTGGTTAGCGTTATGCACAGTCGGAAATTACGAGTGAGAGGTAGACACCTACTAAACGACTAAGTTGCCGTCTTCTTGCATCCGAACTCCGTCAATATTATCATCTTGATCTTCGGTAGTCTGAAACCGGCATTCCCCATCGCAGTAGATAGCCAGCTTGCCGTCCTCTTGCATTTTGAGCTCGACAGAGCCGTCTGGGCTCCACAAACTCTGGCCGACCTTGAGCCACTCGCCGTTCTTGAGAATGTTAGACATGTTGTATGGGGGTTTGAAGTAATAAATTTGAGATGTGAGGAACTGTTGTTGAAAGAGTGCAAAATAGTCACTGGAGAAGCATGCTTTATATGGTTTTCTACTGTTGTCCAGCACAGTGGCTAAGAATCTAGTCTCGTGTCACGTCCAGCTCATCCCCTCGTAGGCCTCCCGTCTTGCTTTGCAGCACCAAGTCGTTTTGTGGCCGGACAGCGCATGATGACAATATATTGACGTGGCTCCTATTATCCCCCCTCTTTCTACCTATTGTCTGCTCTAGATCATTTGGCGTGACATAACAACATGATAAACTCGGCAACTGGCAACAACTCCCAACCGTTCTATTGTATTTTACTCCAGTGTATACGTGTTACTCGGTCTAATCGGCTTGGCGTTTCTCGGCGGCCACAATTCTTACGCCAACGGTGGTCCGGGCAAAACCCGGTCACTGCCCGAACAGTAACAAAAGGACCACAGTTTCACTTGGAACCAGGAGTTCACCCGGAGTCCCCGGGTTGTACTCTGTACTCTCGTACCCCTTCTAAGTAAAATACTTAGCAGCCCGGAGCTCATTATCCATGCAAATTCTCAGGCTGAATTCTCGGTTGCGGGGCAGACCGTTGTGAGCTGTGCCAGATTATGGCCACGGCCTGTTGCTACTGGAAGGTCTTGGGGTTGGCTGCCTCCCCGGTGGGGAAAGGAGTCCAATCATGGAGACTCTGACCAGGAAGATGCAGCCAAGCCACGACATCTGCTCATTCTCGCCAAGTTCTTGTATTCAGGAACTCGACGTAACCATGTGAAAGTGAGACTCCACGGCTCTCAGAACGTCAGCTGAATAGGACGTATTAGCAACTCACCAGACTTTCCCGAGCTGTGCGCCCAAAATATGCTCTGCACTACCCGCTGCTGCACCACTTGTCAAGCAAGCAAACACAATCCTCAGAAACTATTGGGTGTCGGTAGCTCTCTCGGCGTCTCAGATACTCAACGTTAGCGCCAGGTGTCAGCTTCCAGCAGAGTCCTGCAAGTCCGGGTGCGATGCGTGGACCAAATATGCTAAACTAGCAGAGGCACACTCTGTCGACATCCCGAATGGGCCTACAACATATGCAAAAATTGGTACACTTGCGGGAAGATCCTCTCATATCATAATGGCTATGGAAATATCTGACTGGAGCTGATCTGCATGGGCGTCTTGATTGCTTCCATCCAACCCAATTTCGATACCACTTTCAAGCCTTGATATCTTTGTACCTTTACAATTGCGATCATTTTTCAATATATACTTTAATAGCATCAAGAAATGAGCTACTTAGCTGGTCATAACCTTTAACACAACGACCACATAGCTGAAAGGCGTCTTATTGATGATGAGAGAAGACTGCCATTCTCCCAACTACCCTACACAGCTTACTCTTTAGCTACCTTAAACAACAAAGTTTAACGGGTCGAGATAGATTCGCTGCATCGCTTGCTTTTCCCTAGCTTCGGGATTGAGATTATTTACAAGCGCAGAATCCGCGTTTAGAGCCATCAATAATTGTGTATCCTCAAATGCCTTTTCCAAATATATCTCAGCTTCATGGAATTACTAAACATCCACAAGGTAAGGACAAGAACGAGCATCCATTTTTTTTGGTTCCTGTCCACGATGGTAGCTAACTTTTGTAGTAACGACCAAAGCCGCAAAAATTTCGTCTCATCACACTAAACAAACAAAACGGTCGTAACCTAAAGAAACAGCAGGCGTGTCCGCATGGCCAGACGTAGTCTGGTCGCTTCGCATCATCGAGCCATAAACAGGATGACGGCTATGGTAATGATCGTGAGATCGTTCAAGCAGTCTTTGTCAGCGCTGCCAGGGCTGCCTCCAAAATAGCCTTGGTATCGGCAAGCGACGCAACGTTCGGGATCGAAGCAGCGGCCGGTGCCTTGGTGCTTTTAGCTGCCGCTGCCGCCGCCGAGGTAGATGCCGGAGCCGCCGGAGCTGCCGCCGCCACCGCCGCTGCCGCTCCATCGGGAACGAAGAGGGCCCACTCGCCCTTGAGGTTGCTGACTTTGGTTGCGACCTCGCCCTCGTCGGCCTCGAACTCGGCTTCGATCACCTTGTCGCCTAGCACGAACGCGTTGGTCTTCTTGTCAAGGCGGCCGAGCTGAGCCGTGCTGATGTCGACGGCACCGCCCGCATTGGCAATGAAGTCCACCTTGGACAGCGTCAGGTTCTTAGACGAGCCGCCTTTGACCTTGATCTTGTATGAAACCGGCTCGACTGCGACAAAGCCGGCCGGTGCCGTGCCCGGGGTGGTGTTTTCGGTCACGGTGAGCGAGCGGCCATCCGTGTTGGAGAATTCGACCTCAAGAGCCACATTTGTCTGTTTGTTAGTTGTGTTCCGTCTAACAACGTGCTGCTAGAATGGAGAGCTTACACCAGCCGGAAAGAGCACGTCCTGCTGCACGTTGCCGCCCGCCAGAGCCACGGCCGTACCAAAGGCACCGGTCAAGTCCAGCTTGTTCGGGTCCTCAGCCTCTTCCTGTCTGGCATTTATATGATGTTTGCCGGGAGCAGGCAGGGCGTGCGCGACAACGCCGAGAGTGAGAAGAATAGCGAAACGCATTTTGATGTTTGTCGAGTAGAAAGATAGACGAAAAATATTGGTAAAGAAAGTAGAAAGAAAGTTAATAGCACAAAAAGATGGACCAGCCAAAAGAATCGAAATACGATGAAATAAAACGAAAAGGGAAGAAAGAAGAGATTGATTTGTTGGTTGATGCTTAATGCCAAACGTAATTTTTGTCCCAAAGAGACACAATCTTTCATCTTATACTTGCTCGGATCAGCATCGGCTCGCTCGAAGAGCAAAGCCAAGTCATCCTAACCTGACCCCAGCCACAAATAAAATCGATCTCTGACCGCCTTGATTCCTCTAAAATGCCCCCTTTCGCTCTTTCAAACACATTACCTACGACCAAGTTTTAATCAAAACTGCCAAGTTCACGAATAAGAAGCCTATGTGGAGTGCCAAGGCCATGTCATCACAATCGCCAAGTGCCAAGTAGGCTGGCAGGAGTTCACTGTTGAGGGCCCCTGCTTGAACACAATTTAGGTAGGTAGGCACGCGACACATGGTAAATATTTGCCAATCGGACACTAACCGAACAGAGAACCGCCGCTAAATCTCCAGCGGCTACTACATGAGAGACCCCACTGTACTGTACCGTGTTGTTTTTAAGTTGTTTTAACGGCGCTGGTGAAACATCGAAGCTGGCGCAAGCAAAGGCCGCATCATCTATCTATTGATTAAAATGCGGAGCGCAAAAAATGACGTAGACAAAAAGAGTCAGCGAGGCTTAGATGCTAGGAGCCCGCTATCACAACCGACATATTTCCGTCGACGTACCAGGTAATGTGCTAGCTGTTATTATTCTTCGGTGCCAAGAGCCCAAAAGGTGTTTGGCCGCGACCCAATTCCTTGCATCTTCGAAACGCGTGCTGAGCCTTTGCAAAACAAAGTAGTATAACCAAGAGATGGGTCCCAACCTAAAAATGTTCTTTGAGAACGTTGACTCTCAATATACTAACATAGATATGGATTAAGTATTACTTGTACGAAGAGCCGTAGTAGTTGCTATGATTTCTTTCCCGCAAGACAATAGACACGGACGTCAAAATTGACCTTTGACGGGCGAGATTCTAACGAACGGGAATACAAAACAGCACTGGGCCATAAAATGTCTCATACTTTCGATGTGTGTACGTGCGGATTCTACGTAATGAACCGTACTAATTACCGTCTTTGCGCTCGGCTTTCAAAATGTCCCCATCTCCTCTTCGGGGAGCAATATCGCCAAGATGATAGTTCACGCCCTAGAACAGCCAGCAGCGTTCGATGCCAAGTAATCATGTTGTATCAAACAGGACACAAAGTGTAGCCCCTTAAAATGCCAAGTAACTACGTAGACAGAAAATAATGAGTGAAAAGGGGTAAACGACTGCAATACTTATTGAAAATCGAAAATGTATCAGCCATTGCTGCCTGGAAGCAATAAATATTGATGGGCATGCTCCTAATAGGGAAGAGACAATTCTTCTGTTGCATTCTACGCAGCTGGGATCTAGACTACGTAGGGAGGACATAAATTAAAGCAAATCTGGAAAAGTAAGTGAGGTGGTCATCATACCTGAAGTCACGAATACAAACTCCAAATGTTGACATCTTGACAAAAAGAACTGCTTTCACTTCAATTCAACTACCATGTGAACTATCTCGGCATCTTTGTTGTTGTAACTTGGGAGGAGATGGATCCTGTGCTATTTCGGCAAATCGACAATGCGCTCGCTTTCAAAGTTACCAAACTGGTTTGGTTGCTGAGCGAAAACTGTAACTGAGATATTATTTGCTACTGGCAATTAGTGCGGCAGTACCCCCGAATAAACGAGCTATCCACAAGCTGCCCGCGTACTAGTAAATTCGATATAAGTAGGCTACCACCATCCCTTTCTCTAGCTTAGGTGAACTTTCTATTTTGAATGCTCGTTTATATTCTCTCATCTAATATTAAAGGGGAAATTACGTTGTAACAAAAGTGGTAGAATTACTGTCTCTATTCACACAATTCAGCTGGGGGGTCAAAACAGAAACAAGACAGCACGTTATTGAGATTGTCACGGGTCTCCAGTCTCGATGTAATACCAAGTGTTGGGTACACAAATCCTCGGAGATCCCTCCGGATCCAATGAGACACGGGTGCAGGGGCTTACCTACTGGATTCAGAAACACTTGTGGAAGTCAACAACAGGGATCCTCGCACAGATCGCTAACACCAGCTTGGCGTTAACCACATTGTTCCGCAATTTAGGCTCGATTGTTCGACTGAAACCTGGGAAAATACCACGAGCAACGGGACATATGGGGCCTCAACCAAATATCTCTGCTCTGCGTTGGAGGAATGGTGATAGCAGCGGTCTCCGACGATCTACAACCTCAAATCGGAAGCCGCGTACAAAGGTCGGCGGTACTAGAAATCTATGGCAATCAGCGTGGCGCACGCGGCATAGAAAGTCAAGGATTGCATTTGTTTCCCTGAAATGCCTGTAAACCAACACTCCGTAACGCTCGGTAGGTAATGCCTTGAACTTACCGCTCTCCAACGCCATGCAATGCTCGTAAAAACAATGCACTACTTCTCTCTTTATTTCAACGGTTTTTTAGCAAACCGGCAAGTGTATGAACACTCTCCATAAGCGCAAGCCATTCGCTAAGTCATTTACAATACGCACGCTTATACTTGGCTGTCCTCCTACCCTTCTCCCGGACCACCCCCAGGCTCTCCCCCAAATATTCTCTTTGTCAGCTCTGTTCTAAGCTCCAGCCGCCTCCCATAACCTTTCAACTGTACAGAGCCCTGTTTCATTCTGACACATCTCCGGGAGACTTCCGCCATACTCTCAAGCAGAGAAATGACACCCGTTTTTTCACTTGATGTTCCGATACAATACAGGGTGCGACCCTCAGCAATGATTGAGCATTGGCACTTTCCTGACAAGCTTCTCGGATGTTCCACGCCAGTGTCATGTGTCAGCTCCCTGAGAATCCTACCCATTAGGTGGGTTCTAGGAGAGGCTTGACTGAACTCGTCCTTTATTAGAAAATTGGCATGGGAAGTTGTAGAAGAAAGGGCATGGTCAATATGATCATATTTATTAGGTGAAAGTGATACAGCAGGACCTAGCGAGCAAGATTGAGGATCTCCCCCGTAGACGTTCATTAATATTCTGTCCATTGTGTTTTGTATATCTGAGAGTTAGAGGAAGCCATCTAAGGTGAGCTAGGCTTTTGGTTAGTCTACTAAAAAATAATTCTGAATCTTACAGGCTCTAATACACACCACTGGGTTGAAATTATGCCCCATATTGAAGCAATTTTATTTTCCTGTCAAATTTCTTGCCCTACTTGCTAACGGTTGTCAATTATCAGGAGGACTGTCCGGATATCCAACCACAAGCCTCGAGTTTTTGACTGTCAGGGCTAGTTGCCCAACCCAGGCGCCTAAAATACTCTCATAGTGTCTCAGAATATAACTCATGGCATTCCAAGTAAGCCATTATAGGAATTAGCAGTTTTGTTGTCTATTGCGCACTAAAATTCGATTCACTTCCCCCCGATCTATGTACCCATGAACACGACATTCTCTACTCCAATTCGATGGTGCCTGGGGGCTTCGAAGACCTATCAGGTGTCAGCCTGCGCTTCCAGACGAGGGCGTGAGGGCAGGAAAGGGAACTTACAGGTCATATGTGACACGGGAAACTCCATCCACCTCGTTGACGATTCTGCGAGCCATAGCCTTGAGCAGATCGAAGGGGAACTCATAGGGTTCGGCACTCATGAAGTCACTCGTGGTGACAGCACGAAGGCTATAAAATAGGTCAGAACCACGTCCCTCATGTAGAGAACATTGGATGATCACTTACATGACAATGTATCCATAGACACGAGTGTCGCCCATGACACCAACGGCTGCAAAAAAAGTTAGTCGGCAAAGTCGAGACAAGGATCTGACGGATCGTTCAACCAGCTCATCTCTAGCACACATACCCTTGTTGGTATCCAAACCAGCATAGGCTTGAGACATCTGTTTTGCAGTGTTAGCTGATGTTTCAACTAAGGGCGGCAAAAACATTTACCTCGTTGTAGATTCCGGCTTCCTTGATCATGGAGATGAAGATGTGGTCTGCTTTTCTCGCAATTTCGACCCGTTCGGGGGTAAGTTCCCCAAGAACGCGAACTCCGATACCCGGTCTGTGTAAACCGTGAAATTAGCCCCAAAATCATTCAACTGTGACGCTGCTGCTGGGAGTAACTCTCTCGGGCTTTCCTCTCAAATCCACGCCCTATTCCCAAAACTTTGAATAAAAAATAAAAAGAATAAAACTTACCCAGGGAAAGGATGGCGGTTCACAAGGTCCTCGTGAATCTGTAGCCGTCTGCCCAAAACTCTGACCTCATCCTTGAATAATTCTCTGAGAGGCTCGAGGAGCTAGATACAGTTAGTTGTATTCTTCACATTAAAGGACGGGAAGACTTCAGACACTGGAGTGGGACATGGTGTTAACTTACGCGCAGGCCTTGCTGTTATATCAAAAGGTTAAAATCAGATAAAACACGGTGAAGGGGGCTTTTAAGTGCAACTCACGCCATCCATCATGCGCTATGTCCTAGTTAGCTTAAACCTAGAAAAAAAGGGTTGGGGGTGACATTTACCTTGGGAAGACCGCCAACGTTGTGGTGAGCTATTATAAGAGTCAATAACTGCAAAAATTGCAAGCGTCTGTATCCAAAACAGCTACTCACTCTTGATAGTGGCAGAAGGACCCTTGAAACTGAGGGACTCGATGCTGTCGACGGGTCAGTCTTGTCCCGGTGAATAAAGCTCTCGATAGTTATACATACACATCCGGGTACAGCTATATTAGAGAGATCGTGTTAGCTATCGAAGCATCTAAATATGAGGGGCCATGAAACACAGGGACATACCGTGCCCTGGAGGAACCAAGAAACCTTTCCGGCGTTCGGGGTGTTCTCGGCGTCCTTCTCGATTCTGATGGCCTCTTTCTCGAACAAGTCGATCTATCAGCTAGTTAGCACTACTGAAGATATGAAGTCAGTTGGTGGATATATGCCCCGAGACATACAAAGGTCTCGCCAATAATCTTGCGCTTCTTCTCTGGCTCTGTGACGCCCTTGAGACGAGTGAGGAAAAGGTTGGCGCCATCAATCACGGTAAGGTTGATACCGAGATGCTTCTGAAGCGTCTCCTTCACCTGCTCACACTCATTGAGACGCATCAGTCCTGCCACAAGTTAGTGTCGGTCAGATGTTGGTATTGATTAGGGCCATATGCGAGGCTCAGCCATACCGTTGTCGACGAGAATAGCGTGAAAACGGTCACCTAGACTCGTGTTAGTCTTATCACACACGCATAATATAGCCATGAGTCCACAACGACATACCAATCGCCTCCTTCATAAGCTTGGCAGCCACTGTGCTGTCAACACCGCCGGACACAGCTCCAATGACCTGTGCCGTGCCGCCAACCAGCTTTCTGATGCGAGCAATCTCCTGCTCGATGAAGTCGCTCATGACCCAGTTGGTTTGGGCGCCGCAAATATCAACGCTGAAGTTGCGCAGGAGCTCAGTTCCGCGGGGAGTCTGAGTTTCATCGTGTCAGTTAGGCCACTTAGGCGAGAACGCGGGGACGATAGAGATAGCATACGTGCTCAAGCTCAGGGTGGAATTGCACACCTATAAAAGACTCAAGTTAGCCAAGAATCCCAAGTGGGCGATGTGGAGGGGCAGCAAGTAAAATGAGGCCAGAGAGAGGTTAGGGCAGCTACTGTATGGTGACTCTGAGGTTGATGACGTAAATAGATGTTGGGTAGGGGGGGTACGCACCAAAGATGGGCTTTGTCTTGTGGGCAATGCCAGCAAACTCGGAGTTGGCAGTCGTGGCGAGAACCACGAATCCATCGGGCAGGCGAACAAGCTTGTCGAAGTGGCTCATGTAGGCTATCCAGGGTTAGAATCTGTACAGAGACTCGAAGCTTTATGTTGTGAAGAAGGGAGCTCACCATGCATGGTCTCGCCCAAGCCAGCGAAGAGACGGTCAACATGGTTGTCGACCTTGAGGATATTGACGTCGGCGTGTCCATACTCTGTTTGGTCGAGTGGTTAAAAAATGTGGACTTCCAAGTTCGATGGGCAAGTACAAACCCCTTGCAGTTCCGCGAGCCACATTGGCGGAGTTGGTCTGCCAAGCAAGTTCCTGTTGAGGATCAGTAAGAATGCAATTGAACGAAAGCAAATGAAGAAACTCACCTGGCAACCATAGCTATACTCGTGTGATTAGTACTGTACCATCATGGGGCTCGAAGAGAGTCGTACCAGATACCACTAGAGATTCGTATTAGCAGATTTTCGTTATAATTAGGGGAGGATGACTTGGCTTACAGGATTGGGACACCAAGCTCAAAGACAGCGGGGTCAACGTCTGTTTTAAGTCAGCATACTCGCATGCCAAGAGCGGGCAGAGGAGATCGTACGGGGGGCGCCTTCATCGTAAACGGAGGAGGGGCCTGTTGAGCTTGTTAGTAAAGGAAGATACCAGAGAGCTACACGAGAACCAAAACGGGGGGGGGGGGGGGTGCTGACCTCCAGACAAGACAATTCCCTTGGGCTTCCAGGTGAGATCGGCGAGCTTGGTGGTACAGGGGAGCATCTCAGCGTAGACATTGAGGGATCGCAGGCGGCGAAGGATCAGATGGCTGGTCTGACCGCCAAAATCCAACACCAAGATGGTCTGTGACGAAACATGTTAGTGATGAAGTGGAACCTGAGACGCAGACGGATTGGCGCTGCTAGAGTAGGGCTAGGGGCTCAGGACAGGAAAAAACGCACGTCGAAGTTGTTGTGAGGCGCCTCGGCATCGATTTCGGTGACCATCTTGTCTAATTCGTGTTGGGCATGGATGAGAGCGTGACTGAGGAGTGTGTATTGGTTGGTTTAAAATTTTTTGAAGTCGCCCATTGCTTTGTTTGCTAGACCCCTCTGACTCCCCTCTATCTTATCTTATCAATGCTATCTGCTATCTCTAAGACATCCCATCACGTGTTATCGCCCCACAACATAAGAGGTGTGTGAGAGCAGTACGGGCACAGTGCGAATAGTGGGATAATCCCAACAGAGAGGTTGTCCTCCATGACCAAAACAACAAGCTGTCGCGACCACTTTCATCTGCAGAAGAGCGAGGCCTTTTCTACTGCAATCAGTATGATTGCTAGAGTGGACCTTATTTTCCTGAATAAATACAACGTGAAACCGAACGTCGCCTTTATTTAACTCCACGATAAGGATTCCATTCCTGAAATCGGAAGTGTGAAATACATGAATTGTAAGTTTGTAGCATTAATGTCCAATTACGCCTGTCGAGCCAGTTGCGGACGTTGAAAAAATCTCGCTTGAACATTTGCAACGCGGCCTGGTGTAAAAACATTGTATTGCAGAGTATTGCAGAGCCTCACCACAAGGATTAGACACGGAGCTTTCGAGTCGCCTCTATCAGGATTCGTCGTGTGGACAATATATATGCAGTGTAAAGTCGGACACTGCGTTTGTGGTAAGAGTTACAATGTCTAAAGACCTAATCCAGCATGCAACATTGTCGCCCACGTAATGTATTACTTGTTTACTTCATTTAGTGGAGTTCAGCCCATGTCGCAAAAGCAGCCACTTGACAGCTCTCAGCTTAGGTTTACTACGGCGTAGTATCTTTGTTTTCATTTGCATGCTGTAGTGCTGTTTCGCCGTAAGAATCCCTGGCGTGAACGTTGGCTAGTCTTGGTTCCAGAAATAGCCACAACACTGATTCGAGCAAATTGTCGGCAGGGCAGCATGTGACATGCTTGTTCCTCACGCATTGCAGGGGTTAGGGTCTACATTAAACTTAAATAACAAGATCTCTAAATGAACAAGTATGCTGACGCTCTTTTGACTTCCGTTCTAAGAAACTTTTGTTTACCAAAAGAATTTGCCTCTGGAACGGCAGTCAAGATTGTTCCGATGGTCTAGACCTTTCCCTCAGGCTCTCGAATGGGGGTAGAGTTTTACAAATAGTTTGAGCAGGTCCAGTTTAAATATTTATTCGATGAAACGACAGAGTAGTAGTCGTGAATATGCCTTGAATATAGCCCCTCAATAAAAGCAACCCGTGGAGAACATCTACACTAAATGATTGGTTGCATTATTGTCGGCTGTATCCCCCCGACATCGATCTCACAAAGGAGGGGACATTTTTACGTTTAGCTCATAAATTCATGAAACAAACCATATTTTGACGTGTTGTAATCAACGAAAGAAGATAATCACTTTGATAACTACCACAAGGAATACGAAAAACAATGGCACCGCGTGGCACCATTGCAATTGAAGAGGCCGTCTTGGAGCCGTCTGGCGTTGCTCGTAGTGCCCGCGATTCTGCTTTTTATGCGCCGCAGTATGGCACCGGCCAAGACGTCGCCAGCGTCAGCCACCCGCTGACGGCAGCCCTGCTGGACATCCACCAACAGCGCCTCACCCAAATGGACGCCGAGGGAGTTGAGTACATGCTGCTGTCTCTGACCTCGCCGGGGCCGCAGGGACTTGCCAATGCGGAGGAGGCAGCCGAATTGGCCGTGACGGCCAACAATTGGCTGGCAGGTGAAGCCCGCAAAGAGCCCACTCGCTTTGGCGCTCTGGCCAGCCTCTCAATGCACGACGCCGCTGGAGCAGCAGCCGAGCTCAAGCGGGCTGTACGTGAGCTCGGCTGCTTCGGAGCGATTCTGAATGACTTCCAAAGTATCGAGAACGACAAGACGGGCCGCCGCTACTACGACGAGCCCGAATTTGATGTGTTTTGGGCTGCAGTACAAGAGCTTGACGTCCCGGTGTATCTGCACCCACGTTATGCCACAGCGCCAGATCTCACGGCCGGGGGGAAATACGAAACGCGCAAGCACCTGCTTGGGGCCGGTGTTCAGTTCCACTTGGACCTCAGCTTCCACATCTATGCCATCTGCTCTAGTGGGATATTCGATCGCTACCCCAAGGTGCAGATTGTGGCGGGCCACTTGGGAGAAGGGTAGGATCTGTACATGTGTCTTAGCTTCTGAGCACCAGCTAACGGCTACATAGAATCCCCTTCAACCTTTTCAGAGCCGACCACTGGTACAACAAGCCGGTCAAACGCAAGAACCGCCCCTCTAAAGAGGACTATAAGTACTACTTCAAGCATAATGTGTCTATCACAACTAGTGGCAACTTTTCGACGCAAGGACTCAAGTTCTGCATCGATGAAATCGGCGCCGACCGGTGCCTATATTCGATTGGTGAGTTCTTCAAATAGGCATCACGAGATAACGGTTGACTAACAGTTGGTAAGACTACCCGTATGACTCTATAAAAGTGGCACAGGACTGGTGGAAGGGTGTGGAGCTGCCAGCAGCCGAGAAAGAGGCCGTGGCTAGATCCAATGCCATCCGTTTGTTCAAGCTTCCACTAGAGCTTTAGTTTGTACCGATATAGTTTTACTCATAGCTCCATTGTAACTAGTAGCCCAAACACAACACCCAAAACAATAGCAGCATGGCATTCGATGCACCATTCTATGCATACTTTCTCACTTCTCTGCCGAATCACACGAGCGTTTGATATCATGACGTCCAAATGATTTATTGCTATGGCAGCTCTCGAGCGAGGTTTACTTCATAATAATACTGGCTCTCACCCAACAAGCTTCAGAGCCGGGGCCGCCTCCGTGGCATCGGCTCCATACAGCGGCGCCTGCATGTCCTCATCACTGACCTGCTTCCCAGTGATGGGATGTGTATAATGGAAGGGCACAACACGGCAGTCGGGCCACAACATGCGCTGGTCTTCCGCCACGACCTCGTCCGGCCCCTTAATGTCTTCGGGGAACGTCTTGGTCGGAAACGGCACGAATCCAGCGACCTTGTAGCCCCAGCCGTGCTCGACATCACCGTGCCAGAAAGGAAAGTAGCGCAGGTGTAGGATCTTCCAGACGCCATCCTCCTTGATGTATTCGTTCTCGTAAATGCCGCCCTCAAACCACTGCGTGAAGCCACGGGGGTGGCGGTCGGCCTGGCTGATATGCACACCCGCCTGCATAAGCGAGCGGAAACGGGCTTTGGCACGCGGCTGGCCGTCTGTAGCATCATAGGCAACGTCGATGATGCCCTGCATTTGAGGGTGGTCTAGCAGGAATCCGTGGACGGGGCCGTTGCGACCACCGACGAAGGCGCCGGCAAAGCGCGTCACGTAGAGACGCTCAATGCCTGCCTTTCCGAGGTAGCGGCCTCCTAGGAACTGCACGGAGGCATCTTGGTCGTTCGCGAACAGACCAGCTACCTGTACACAGGGAGTTAGTGTCAACAGCAGCGAAGAAGACTAACAGGGACCGAGGCATACCTCCTTGTACAGGCACTTGTCCAAGTAGTAGCCGTACGTGTACTGAAGCTTGCGGACATCCTCCTGGTCTGTTTATAGTTAGATAAAGGGCACAATTACACCCAAGCACTGAGAGGCGCACCTTGCAATCTGTTGACTTGCTTCTGCAGAGCATCAACAACGGTCTTGAGCTGAGAAACTTCTTCGGCCATGATGACAACAGACGACTGGCGATATACAATGTGGCAGCGGAGGCAAATAAAAGAATAGTGAGATTTGATAACAGCAAATCAGTCGATAATCCCGGGAAGGGTGGTCTCTCGCTTACGTCCTTTATGAAGCCAAGTCGACAAGTACGAGCAGAGGTCGGTGGTCTCGCAAGCATAGCTTAGTCAGAGGTTGCCTGCTACAATTTGGATAAGAGCCAGTATTGGCAAGGTGACGGGATCGGGTGCATAGTCCCGAAGATTGTCACGGGCCGCGTTGAGCAATTGGTCTATGTGAGTGCGCCGTGCGGAGATCCTAGCATTGTAAAGCTACCGATTTGAGGCGTGCTATCCCCTCTTGGTACGTGATGCGCCGAATGCCAAAGGGCTACATGGCAGAGGATGGGAAGGATGGCGGCACGCTCTCGCTTGCATCTGCCGGCATCACCGGCCATTTTTTTTCTACACAGCAAAAGAACACAAAAAAATAAGCACATTGCAACTGTCATAATGGCCAGAACGCATACATGTAATCACCGAGCATGTCAAACAGAAAGAACGTCGATGTCCATCCACAAAGAGCTTAGCTAACAGATCGATACATTAGCCCAGCCGTCAGAAAGCGACCTTCTCCGCATTTTTGTCACAAGCTAGGGCCTAGCACTATCTGTCTCTTCCATGAGCCTAATGAATCCTCCACGCAGGACAGATAGTAGCGAGCACTACCCAAAAATAAGCGTAACAAGTGTGGGGAGCACGGAGGATACAAGCGAGCTTTCCCCCATGTGACCTCCCTCCTCCTCAATGATCTCCATTTGCAGCATTCGCACCATTGCTCCCGTTAGCCATATTGGCTCCATTGGCTCCATTAGCTCCATTGTTTCCGTTGCTGCTGCTGGCCTCAGCTCCCTGCTGCTCTTGTTGCCGGACCTGCCACGGAAGCGGCTCCGTAGCTGGCCGGGCCGGCCCCACATCGCCGTCCGGAGCCCGCCGCCAAACCCATTCCTCAATCTCCTGCTGCTCGATGAAGTTGCCGTGCAGGCCCAGCCGCAACTGCACAGGCAGATGCACGGCTGCCAGAGGGCCCTGTGCAATATTGAGAGCGTCAAAGATGAGAATGTCGTTACGAAGCACATCGAGGTGGTTCAGCAAAAGCATGAGGTAGCCATCGCCTTCTTTTTTCTCTGTGCCGGCGGGGACTGGCCGCGGCACAAACACAGGCTCCTGGAAGGTGCAGGTCGGCCCGGCAAAGTACTCATCCTTCTCGCCGGTGTCCCAGTTGTAGTGGCCGACGACGTTGAAGAGGCCGCCGGCCGGAGGACCGCAGCGAGCAAAGTCATAAGGACGCTGGGGGTCGATCTGCAGCTGCCAAAAGTGCGCATATTTCTTCGTGACGAAACGGTCGTCGATGCGCGAGAACTCGCCGTTGATGCCATAGAGACGTGCGGGCTCGACAAAAGATCCCGTGGGCAGTTTGGGATCTAGGATCCAGCGCACGGTGTCGGACTGCAGCTGCGGCCGAGCCAGTTTGGCTTCATTGCCATCGCCTTCTTTGGGCGGGGGTGGCCACCAGAAAAAGACGTTGCCGTCGGCCACCGTCAAGTCACAGACGATATGGCCATCTTCGTTTTCATAGGCGCCCGCCACATGACCATGGAACGCTGACGAGTTAGTTATGCTACACGACTGCGGAAAAGCGAACGGAAGCCCAATCCTTACCATTTGTAGATCGGAGCCAGACAATGTCCTCCGGCTTTCCGCCTCGACGCGGTACAATGCCATACCACTGGGGCTCATCCGGATCCCATGCCCAGTGATTGCCGCCGCTCTTGATCCGCTCAAAGTCGACCTTGAGCGGCGTGAGCGGCAAGATGAGGTAGTTCTTGGTCAGTGCGGCATCGTGGATCATGCCGCAAAAGGGCGCCTCATACCAAGCCTCTTCGGTTTTCTTGCCCGTCTTCGCATCAAACGTCCACACGACAACGGCTTTGGAACCATCATGGGCATCCCCTCCTGCTTCGTAGGCAAAGGCCACCATCTCGCCTGTCTCGGGGTCAAACTTGGGATGGGCCGTGAAACACGGCGCCTTGACCTGGCCCTCGAAATCGTAGCGGCCAATGGTTTCGAGCGTCACAGGGTCCATGGCAAACGGTGGGCCATCTTCCTTGGACGCCAGCATGACGCCGCGCCAAAAGTTGATATTGGTGTTAGACACGGTGCGAATGATGCCCTTGACCATCTCGCTGTCGGTAAAGGGGTTGCGGTATTTGCCAAACAGCGCGCGACGATACTTGGTTTCCACATGGTATCGGTCTGTTTGGACGTAGCGCTGCTTGAAGTCGACATGGCCGTCCTCGAAACGAAAGGCCGTGACGCTGCCGTCACCGCTGAAATGCACGTCGGACTCAAAGGCGGGCGGAAATCGCGGGTCTGGCTGGATGCGGTAAAACGTGCCGTTGATGTCGTGGGGGATGATGCCCGTGGTTTCCAGCTGGAAGATGTCCCCCTCTATCCGCGTGGGCTTAAGACCCCCTTTGAAGTAGGCCGTATCGGGATATTTGACCTGCTCACCCGACTTGATGCCGTCTGTATAGCCCGACTGCACTTCGTGCAGAAGAGAGTAGGCGTGGGCCATTATGGTGGATGTGTTTGGTTTGTTTTCAGTTTTTTTGCTGTTGTTTTTTTTGCTTTCGTGTTTCCTTTTTCCCTATTTAGATAGAGGCCCGTGAAGCTTACTAGCCATTACCATAGAAGTCTACAAGGCAGAATCTCTAATAATAAACACGCACCACTATATAGTTGTTATGCTGCGAATTTCTGTTACTGTCCGTGTTGGCTGCGTCCAGAACACATGCTTTGTGAGGGGTCGGCCCTATCACTCCGACTGGAGAACGCGGAAAAACAATGACAATATGGCAGTCGTGCACCAACCACTCTAACCGCATTCCTAATCACTACCCGATGATCACCGTACCACGGAACAATACAGCTTATGATTGTGAAAGGTCTTATTTCTTAATATTATTATGACTCTATCGAGAATTCAGGTTTGTCCTTTCTTAGAGCACTCCTAGTTATAGTCCTTGACTTTCACCACCGCCTTGCCAAAGTTTTTGCCTTCCAGCATGCCCACCAGCGCCTCGGCAGCGTTCTCGATGCCCTCCGTCACGCTGAGCTTGGCTTTGAACGAGCCGTCCAGCAGCCCCTGTAGCACCGTTTCGCGGTGCTCTTTGTCGTACTTGGGGCCAAAGTTGGGCGTGCCCACCAGGAATCCCTGCACAAGCAACTGCTTCTGGAGGATTTTGCCAATCTTCTTGACGCCGTACTTTTCGTCCTCGCTCTTGTTGTACTCGGAGATCTAGTATGTTAGCGACTTTTCGCGCAAATGCCAATATCAGCAGCACCATCCGCCCACACTCACCAAACCGCACACAACGACGCGACCACCCTTGTTCAACGTGTCCAACGCAGCGTCCAGGTGCTCGGAGCCCACGTTCTCAAAGTAAATGTCAATGCCTTCGGGCGCCAGCCGCCGCAGCGCATCCAGCGGTGCCTCCTTCTTGTAGTTGAAGCCTGCGTCGTAGCCCACCTCGTCGACAATGTACGCCAGCTTCTCGTCCGAGCCCACCGACCCAATCACCCGCAAGCCCTGCCGCTTTGCAATCTGCCCGACTATCTGGCCCACAGCGCCAGCGGCCGAGCTCACAAAGATGGTCTCGCCCGCCTTGGGCTTGCCGATTTCCAAGAGGCCCGCGTACGCCGTCAGCCCGGGCATGCCCAGCGGGCCCAGCCAGATGCCAAGATCGAGATCGCGAATAGGTCCCGAGGCCGGCAGATTCAGCGGCCGCACAGGATCGTGCATCCGGATTTTAGCAGCATCGGCAGCCACGACGGCATACTCGGCGATGGGCACATACGCGCGGACAATGTCGCCTGCCTTGAACCCAGGCTTGTCAGACGAAAGAACGCGCGAAATGGTGTCCTCCAGAAGAGGGCTGTTGAGAGGGAAGGCCTGCGAGTAGGAGGGGATGCTGGGATCGCGCAGGCGGCCGCGTAGGTAGGGATCGAGGGAGACGCTGAGGACCTCGACGACAAGACCACCTGCCGGCGGCGGTGCCTCTAGGTCTATGGGGCGGTTTTCAAGAACCAGGTGTTCCCCCGGCACCAGGGCACCCTGGGGGATTTTTTTGAAGATGAGGGTGCGGTTGGCGACCATTTTTGTTTTCCGTTGTCGGCGGGACGTTTGCGACGATTTCCAGACAATTTACGGGCCGAGATAAGCCTAAGATGGAGGGGAGAATGCTCAATGGTTTGTCTACGAACAACACACCACAATTGGATTTCTGCCTGCTTTTATAGTTTCCTCAGGCCTCGCCGCCGTTTCTTTGTTTGGAGTTTGCAATTTGGTTGGGTTTGTGATCGGGAATAGTCCGCTCTAGACAGCGCATTTGTAAGCGCCATATCGACTCAAACTGCTTCGGTGGCGTCATCGCTCGTGGACACCAGAGCTATAACCTGGCTGCGACATTGAGGCCGTGCCTCAATCCCGAGGCCCGTGCCATGTAGTTCCCTCGACACAACCGAGAAGTGGCACCTGTCGTGTTTAAATTATGTGATAGTATTGTGAGCATAGCTCGACAACCAACCTATACTCCGTAAGTCTGCCAGGAAGCCTCGGGAATAACTGCTGCAGCCGCTATTAACCGAGCTCTCCAGATTGGGGCACCTCGGTACGTGTACAACCCAGCCTTATCTGCATTTGCAACCTGCGTCATCTTTATAAGTCTGTTCTGCTGATAAATCCTCGCTCCCAAAAAGCGCCATCGTAGGCTTCTCATTTCAAGCTCTGTATTGGCTGGACAACAGGTGACAAAATCGGGGCGTTACTAATATGGTTGCTGGATGCATGAACTGCCTGTAGCGATACTAATCATTTCCGTTCTTGTTACTGTCATTGTGTGGATGCAGGGCATCTGGTATTCTTGGCTATCTACTATCTGTATGAACTACAATTCTCTAGACGGGGACCAGCTCAATGCCACTCCCATGCATCTCCTCCTCCCTTCCCATTGTCCTGCGATTGCCAAAGAGTCTGTCTACCGTCGCAAAGATATCTTCTTCATCTTCCTCTTCCTCGATAACCACCGCACGGCGAACCTCAGTCTTCTCCTTCTGGACCATAGCACCATTGGGCATATCTGCTATTCCTTCATCAGGTTTCTCGCCCCCGTTTCTCTGAATGGAAATCTTATTGTGATCCTCTCCAAGGCTGTCATGGCTAGCCGTTGAAAGATCATCATCGTCCATACGCAGCCAAGGAGATGTTTTGTTCTCGAAGTTACCATCAAGATGAGCACTCTTCCCCCCTGTCCCTTGCCGTCCAAAGTGGTTGTTGAGCCCATTTGGGTGGAATTCCTCAAGACCAACAGGTTCTTCCGCATCGTTGGCGGCATCAGTCAATTCCACCAGGATGTCTTTATTCGACTTCCCTAGCGGCAGTGACCAAATGGGCTTGAGTAACTCGTCCTCGTTTTCGTCGTGAATTTCCACCGCATTCTCTTCAGTCTCTCCATCGCATGTAAACACATCCAACGGGACACCGTGATGAGTTGGAACGCCGTCCCGTATACAGTATTCCATATTCGCCAGCTCGGTTGAAGGTAGAATACGGGTTGGCATTGGCTTTTCGGATTCCTCTCCCCTAGCAGTATCGACTTTCTTCAACAGCTTGACACCTACCGCATGCTGAAGCATATCACTTGCCTTGGCGATCGTGCATAACTCTTGTGTAAAAAGCCACGGGAAGGTGATGAGAGGTGCACTAGACTGGCTCAGCCAGTCGTTGATATGCGGCTGCGGGCTGCTTTTGTTGTTCTTCTGGTCAGTGCGGATCCAAAATTGCCTAAACTCGTGAAGAGCAATCTGCAGCTCTTCGTATGTCACTCTGTACATGGCTGCAACGAAAGGACCCAACTTGGACATATCGCGAGACCCGTCTACCTCTTTCAAGCAAATGTTGCGGAAGCGCACCATGATCACTTTGTACAGCTGACTGATGTCCTCCGACACTTTGTAGTCAGAGCCAACACGCGGGCGACTCATGGCGAACCCCGACCACAGCTCAAATTCCGTCTTAATCTCTTTCTGAGCCATGGCTCGCCTGAGCGCCATGTCGTACTGTGTCTTGATTCGCCGAGCTCGTCGAAGAAGGTCCAAGTCTACCTCCTTGTAGTATTGAAGAATGCGTGGGTCAAATGCTTTGTCATAAGCTGGCTCAAAGTTTTCAACCTGTACACGATCGTAGATCCCACCAAGGGCCGTCTTCGACACATATGTTCGGCTGTGCACTCCACCCATCCAATGAGGCCACGTTCTGGGGGCAAGTCGCTCCGGCATGTGGGCAGGCACACCCGTTTTCGCGTAGTCTACAGCCTGGGAATGCAGCTGAGCCAGCTCCAGACACCTAGGGTTCATGGCACCTCCTTCCAGCTGATCAGCCCATGCACGATGGGCCACGGCAATTCGAGGGAGGGTGTCGTTTTTCATATGCTTCACAAAGAAGGCAGTAAGGTGGCGAGGCGTGATAGGATCAACTTCTGGTTCGCGAGACGCCTCGTAGTTCATCGCCTCGTAATTCCAGTATTTGCGCGGTGGCAGCAGCCGCTGGTCCCAAAAGACGAAATAATCGTCGCCGTCCAGGTCACCACCAGAGCACATGCTAGGCAAATCACGGTCTCCAGTTCTTGGGAAGACAACGACGTCTTTGAGGTGTCGCAACGCTGGTACATCGACAGCCTCCACCACTCTCAAATCTCCAGGGTGCAACGACGGGTTGCGGCCAACTAAGCAGAGGCCTGTGATGATCTTGTATTTATCGCGGCCGGTGAAGCGGCCATTGTCGCCGATGACGCGCCGGCGAGTTTGCATCAAGACACTATTGGTCGAGGCATCGAGGTCAGGCACTTGCAGGAATATCTGTGCCAATTTAGATGGGTGACCGTCTTCGCTATCGTGCTGCTGTGCGTCAGACGAGGGATCGTCAACATGGCCTCGTAGGGTACCAGTTTCGTCAACACAGCCGAGCACAAAGGCACTCTTGGCCACAGAGATTCGGGCTTTTTCCTTGAGCGCTTTGAGTGTCCAGGAACGCCAGAGCTGCAGTAAGGCCCAGACCGACGGCTCATCCGTATTCATGAAGCCAGCTTTGACCATATCGGAGATCATGAGCGTCGTCTGGTTCTGATCGACTCGAATTGTCAGTTGGTCAATCGCGGCCTGTGGGTCGTTCAGCACAGCCTCAAGCCCAGCCAATTCCTCCTTCAAAAGGTCTAAGAAGACATGACTTGGGACGCCGAGGGATGTGAGTAGTAGGATGATCTGCTGGTTCAGAGTGGCCGTCGCCATTTCAGAGCAGCGCACTATCTCCAAGGCATTGGACTGGTCAATGGTAGAAAATTTCTTTTGTGATGGGCGAACCTGCACCACTTGACCAGGAGGAACATCTGGCCAGACAACAAAGATACCCTTGGAACCGCCCATACGATACTGAAATGCGGACGGAACATCGCCGGCCTGGAGGTGGTTGGCAATCACACGTGCCCACCACTTAGAGATCTTGCCCACGCCGTCCGTAAAGCAGTATTGGTCATTGTTTGAGTAAACATCAGGAATAGGGTGAACTGTGGTGGGCACACCAAATGTCGGAACAGGGCGAGTTGTCGACAGGCATTGACCCAAGCGCGCTGCATATTTGGCCACGGTTTTGATGCTCCTGAAGTCGCCCATCCAGTCTCGGATATTCTGGCAAGTGAGAAGCTCCGTCTCGGCAAAAAAGAACGCGCCGTTTTCACGCAGCTGGGAGTTTCCAAAAGCAAGAAACTGAAAATGCCGTCCTCCCACGCGAATGCCATTATTGAGGGCCCGGAAAGCTCGTGTGAAGCACTCGTCCGTCCGCCGTGTTTCGGGACCACCATTGAGTCGGCCAAGCTGCATCTCGTCTGTAAATTGCACGCGCAAAAACCGATCGTGATGTTCGTGGAACTGACGTAAAACGCGATTGCCTGCTTCGAGCGCTGGTGTGGAGAGGATAATGGTTGTTGGAGTCACAGTGGCTTTGCGGACGTAGACGGCGCGATCCTTGTCAATGGATGCTTCGTTGGGTGTCTTGCGCCAGTAGGACGCGGCTTTGGTATCACGGAAAATCAGAGTCGGCTGGTAGACGCGCTTGTTCCGCTCGGCAATGTATTCGAGAATGCGAATGGCTTTCTCAGAGGCGAGCGCAGCCAGACTTTCGAGGAAGACCACATCCAGCGTGTGCTCGTTTAGAATGCTTCTTGAGACGCAGACTTCAAGCTGGTATGCAACCTCAAACGGCAAATGGCGTGATAGATGATGAAGGCCGCTCGAGGGCTTCGAAAGATTCAAAGACAAGCTGGTAAGTGGCGAAGAGTACGCCTCGAGGCAGCTCCACATGTTGCGGTCATCGCGAGGAACGAAGCGAAACTCAGGGCACGGTTGAACCCGGACATCGTAATCTTGAAGACAGGACGCCACTGTCTTCCATTTTTCAGACTGAGCCTGGCTGAGACAGAAACGAAAGGTGGTCCAGCGGCCCAGGTCAATAGCCTCGTTTTCGGGAAATCTTCCGTGAAGGGAAACAGCGGCATCACGGGCTGCTTGCTGGTTGGCCGTCAGAAATGCCATTCGAACCCACTGCTGCATGCCGTTCCAGATCAATCGGTCGCCACCAAGAGATCGGGACACGTCGCGAAGCTTTCTCCAGTATTGGGGTGGCGAGTCGAGCGCGATGATAATGCACACTTTGCCGCCAGGAAATTTCTGTTCCCAGATTTTGCAGATCCAGGAGAAAGAGATATCGACACGGTACTTGTAGGGAACTCGCTTCGGTTTAGCAGCTTGCCATTTCTTGCTAGAGCCCACTGACTCTTCCAGCGATCGCTCAACGAAAATGTTGATCTCCTTTTTCTTGAAGTTGACCTTGAATGAAATATCGGCAGCGTAATGTTCAGGGCCATCTTCAAGAGCGTCGATGCGACTCCGAACTTCGTCCATGACCATCATTGTGCGCTTCTGGTGCATGAAGCCGTGGCCGAAAAAAGACAGGTCAAATTCGGCTTCGCTCATGACCCACCGGCGCATGGGAGTCAAAATGCGGTTTTCGTAGGCAGAACGGAAGCCATTTCTGTCGACCAGGGCTCGCACGCGAACCAATTTGGCGGGCGGGCCAGCCAACTTCAGAGACCAAGTGCGATCGTACCAGTAATCGAATTGAGGGGGCACAAGCCGCACGCGGACATTTCCGGTGAGCTCGCCTTTTGTGTCCTCCTGTATGTCGATAGATAGAACAGCTAGGGGAGCCATGGATCTGTAAATATCGAGAGTTGTTGCTTGGTTCGGCACACGAGACAGCGAAACCGACATGCATGTGAAGCCTCTGGCCTGCCAATGCACCTGTCGAGGTGGTTTTCCTTCAGCACCAGGAGGTGATATCGAGCTCATTTTTGCTGTAGAAGCATCGGGCTGGAGAGAACCCTCGAATGCTGCGTTTTGTGGTATTCGGCCATTGAATTTGGCGTAGGGGCTGTCCATGGTGTCGAGAGGGAGCAGCTGTGCTAGAGGAATGAATGAGTGGAATCTGCCGTAGAGGGGAGAGGAGGAGCGTTCACGAAGCAGATTGAACACAATCACCTCGAATTAGATCCCAAACTGATTTGAGAGACATACAAAGGATTTTGTTTCTTTAAACCAGAACTAAATGCAAGGTAAGAGCGGGTGGTCGTTGTGTAACAGTAAAAAATGAGGTGGCGAGTATTGATCACGGCCTGATTGTATTCTCAATGCATTGGCGCAGGTATGTAGAGACGTTGGTGTTCAGCATAATATGACCAAAAAGAGAAAATGTGAGGCAAAAGAGATCCGAGGTTGGATTCATCCAATGTTTGGTGCAAAGATGGGAGAAAACAGGTGTGTGCTCAAAACGGAAGGCACGCCGGGGGCTCCTGTCTCAGTGCAGCACAATGAGAGTTAGCAGTACTCTGGATCCATTGCAGATAGGCACTGCGAGTTCCGTGTACCTAAGCTTATGTAGTATTTAGCTGAAGTAACGGTGTGGGAGAGCTTCAGTGACCAGTCACAAACTGACGGCTTGTCACAGCTCTGTCACGGCTCTATCACAACTCAAATTGCGTTTTAATAAGGAAGGATCAATATTGTCTGTAATGACGTCGCTACTCGGAGCGGCGGCCACATGATACAAAGTGAATGAAAGTCATTTATGCGGACGGATCAAAATGTCAGAATCCCGTCTTCTCTTTTTTTCCCTTTTTGGCCCAAGTGGTGGCTCTTTGTCCTGTTTTCTACCGATGACCATGCAAGATTTGGTTGCCCATGCCGTTTACGATCCGCCGGTGCCTTTATGCCATCGTACCCTACCTTGTTCGGTGTTTATCCAATTCTTGTTGCCGTTCTTGTAGAGATCTCCTGTCATTCTCTGCACTTCATACCATAAACTGGCGGTCAAAGATCTTTCCGGGATTCCTGAATAAAGGTCAGCAACCGATCTACCCAAATCTAAGCGTGTACGAGGAATAGATCATCCAAACAAACTCACATAATCCAGTGCGGATCCAGTGCGGCCTTGATGGCCTTCATGACGCCGAGCGTATCGGGGCCAACCTCAAGCAGCAGCGACTCCTTCTTGCCCCAGCCCACCGAGTGCTCGCCGGTGCAGGTGCCCTCCATGTCGAGCGCGCGCTTGATCATGTTCTTGACGCAGGTCTCGACCTTGTCGCGCTCGTCGGCCTTGCCGCGGTTGTAGATGATGCTCTCGTGGAAGTTGCCGTCGCCGATGTGGCCGAGGATGCTGGCAAAGAGGCCGAGGTCGTCCATCTCCTTCTTGCTGACCTCGATGATGTCGGCCAGCCGGCTGAACGGCACGGCCACGTCGGTGCTAAACACCTCCTCGCCCTCTTTGCGCAGCGCCAGCATCGACCACAGCGACTCCTTGCGCGCCGACCACAGCAGCTTCTGCTCGCGCGCATCCTTGGCAAACTCAAAGTGCGAGCCCGCATTGCGCCGCGTGATCTTTTGCACGTTGTCAATGTTGTCGCGCACACTGGCCTTGCTGCCGGAAAACTTGAAGAAGAGCGTCGGCTGCTCCTCCCACACCCGCGGCGCCGTCGCACCCCCGAGGTTGACCACCCGCATCTGCACCTCGTCCATGATCTCCATGGCCGCCACGGGGATGCCTGTCTGCATCACCTCCGCCGCTGCCGAGGCCGCATCGCGGATCGTCGGGAACGTCACCACGGCCACCGACAGCTCCTCGGGCACCACAGTCAGCTTCAGCGTGGCCTCTGTGACGAGCCCCAGGGTGCCCTCAGAACCCACGAACAGCCCGTTGAGGTTGTAGCCTGCCGACGACTTGCGTGGCCGCCGTCTCGTCTTGATCGTCGTGCCGTCGGCCAGCACCACCGTCAGGTTGATCACCCAGTCCTTCATCGTGCCATACTTGACCGCGTTCGTGCCCGAGCAGTTGGTCCCGATCATGCCGCCGACCTTGGCGCTCGGGCCTGGATCGATGGGGAAAAAGAGGCCGCTGTCCATCTTGGCCAGCTGCTCGTTGAGGTCCTGCCACCCGATGCTCGGCTGCACCACCACGTCCATGTCGTCCTTGTTGAACTGCACGATCTTGTCCATATAGGCAAAGTCGACGCTGACGCCACCGTACGGCGCCGAGAAGTTGCCCTCGAGACTTGTCCCGCCCGAATACGGAATCACCGGCACATGGTGGCGATGGCACACTCGGGCAATCACGGCCACCTGCGCCGTTGACCGCGGGTACGCCACAGCCACCGGCAGGCCTTCTGGGTTCGTCGTCGACCACTCCGAGTACCCATGGGCGTGAAGATCCTCAGGGTCTGTCGAGATGATATCTTCGCCGTCCCCAATTTCACGCCGGATCTCGTCGATTGCCTTCTTGTGTCAGACATCCCCAACTTGCATTTCTCTCGCCACAGCATCGCCATCGCTTACCAGCTCCATCTCACGCATCGACGCGTAGCGCGGCGCCGATCGCCGGTTGTCCAACAGAATCACGCTGCCTGCCGGCCATCCGCCAAATTGCGCCGCCGCGAGGCCCCAGCCTGCCAAACCGGCTGCCGCTGCCGCCGCAAAAGCCCGCTGTCCAGTCCACCGTGAGGCGCCGGCTGCTGTGCTAGGCCTGGTGCCAGTGGTGCGAGATGTGGAGAGGCCGCGTCGTTTAGGGCGGGACAGGTTTGCAAAACAGCGCTGGCTGCTGCCAGCCACAGCCGCTCTAGGGCACAAAAGATGCGCTGCCTGGCGAGCAGCAGCCGCTGTATGAGCACCAGTAGCCATAGTGGAGGAGGCGAATACACACTAACGACCTTCTCCGCTGTGGAAAAGAGACAGCAAAAGTGGAGAGCTCGTATATGTGAAGAAAGGCGAGGAAAAATGGGAAAAAGAAGAAAAGAAAATAAGAAAATGCTCAGGGGTTCTGTTTCCGTTCCTCGCCAGCTAGCCGTCCTTACCAACAACGGGCACAATCCCCTCCCAATTCTAGCCACCTATGGACGGGTATGCCTTTTATCCTATTAGTGAAAATTGCCCTGACCCAGGCGTCCCAAGGTGAGGAAGGGGGGAGGGGAAGTCCCCTCCATTTTAGCGCATCATGAGCCCTTTTGCTGAAGACGGCCAGCCACTAGGCTTGGCTTGGAGAAAGGGGAGGCGAGGAGGGGGGAAGGGAAAGGAAGGGAAGCGAAGGGAGACGTACTACTGACGATACAGTGCAGTCAATAGCACTAATGTTGTGAATAACGGACCCAGCTAGTCTGCTTATGACAATGTGCGGCCGACGACCGGCAGCGGACCGAGAGGTATTAGTTTGGGGCGTTTTCTGTCCAAAAAAAGTCTGGCAGATCCCCTTTTGGCAGTCCGACAATAGCCAACAAACGCTAATCTTGGTGTCGCAGTGCCACTTTCTCAACCCGAATTAGAGGCGGGTGAAGATGTCTGGCACAACAGGACCAAAGGAAACCAGGGATGGATGTTGGCGAGATATGCTATGCAGAAAGTGTTGAGTAATTTGAAGCCACAGGTACCAGTGTGTTGGGGGAAGTGAGGGGAGTCAAAGAGACTAATAAAGCAAATACCATTCCAAGACAAAGCATAAATAGTTGGGAGGACCTACCAGGATGCAATGGGGAGACGATAAGCTTGAGATATTTCAAGCAGATCAAAGGGAGGTCAGAGGACACAAAATATGTGCTAAAAGGCCTGCGTTCCAGAAGTGGAAGGGAAAAGTCTTTTATACATGTGAGATCGTGTGTGGGCATATAAGCTGTAGCTAGCGTTGGTGTGTGTGTGTCTGAGGATTTTGAAGAGGGCGGAGAGGTCGTGTAAGTCGTGGCTGGCGTTGTAGCGCTGTCACTGCCCGGTATATCCAAGAAGGATGGCGCTATAATACGCAATAAGAGATACCCGACAGACGCTAAACGAGCAGAGACAGAAGAAAAAAGAAGAAAAAAGTACTGGCTCGAGGAGGGAAAGGAATCGTGGCGAAAATGTTTGGGTGGGTTATGGTCACGTCGCAACGTCTGTTCACAAACCTTTTTCTCGGAGACAAACAGGCGGGACAAGACACACAAAAAAGGACAGCGCTTAGACAACACTTATGGTGATGCGGCTGATGGGCCGTTGGTTGTATCAAAAATGGTATGATTAAAGTGGAATTAGGCTTTGGCCAGAGAAAGCCAAAAGAGAGAGGCAAGAAGCAGGTAGCTACGGTACGCTCTTATATATACTTTCCCAAAAAAGAGGGAGAGCGAATATGAGAAGAATGAGCGACAACGCAGTCTCAGAGAGTTCAGGATGCTACTTCGCCCCCAAAGTCCCCATCAAATTAGGCTTGGGAAAGAGAACTGAGTCACATGGAGGTACTCCTGCACGAGTCGGCCAATGCTTCATTTTCTTTTTATGCCAAATTTTACCTGTGGCTTCTGCTTTCTTGTCTGGTTGCCAAACAACCCCCAAGTCCGCCCAAAATCAGAAGTGGGACTTTCAATGCCCGTATACTCGATGCGCCTCAACCCTGTCGGAACAGTAGGATGTATGTGTCACAGCGTGTTGTGCAGTATTTGGTTTATTCTTATGGAGAACGAGGCGTACAAAAAGGGCCTAGAAGCCACGAACAAAAGGCAAGGATGGAGGCAGAGGAGGCCAGAAGAGGGGGAAGCCGTCCACGAGGACGCAAACTGCGTCTGAAAGAAGAGGGGGCGCATGCAACAACGAGGGGTGTAGAACAGGTCAGAGCTCGTGGATTTTTAGAAAGACACACTAATGCAGGGAACTAAACGAGCAAAAAAACAACAGCAAGAGTTTTTTGGGGTTTTTTTTTAATGATAATAAAAAAAATTAGAATAATACGGAGCACACCCCCCAAACAGAGAATGAAATAGCAGATGGCACTAAGCCCAGGTCTTCAGTTTTTTCTAGCGGTTTGACTGCGCCAGCTCGTATTGCCGCTTTGGGATTTGCCCGCCCTCGGCAACAGGGGCTGTACGGAGCAAGACCAGACGGAAAAGAGCACAATACAAATGCAACGGCTGGAAAGGTGGCTCTCTGTGGGAAGAACACTCGCCGTTGGCAGAAGAACAGGCGAGCTTAGACAGAAGCCTGACAAATGCAGTTGATATCTTGACCATTTTCTGGATGAATCATGCATGTCAGATATCTTACAACACATTTCACCGACACAGCACATAAAGCAGACAGCACACAGGTACAGCACACAGCGAATAAAGCCGCTGTCGGGCATCGACGCCAATAGTGTCAACACGCAGCAGACAGAAAGACTGCAGCCACCACAGACACTACAGAGTGGGGACCTGTCGGACGAGAAGGCGTGTCGAAGATTTTGGGAGGGAAACACAAGTGGGTGCGTGATCGCCATCAGGCGCATATCCGATCTGGCTGTCAGATATTCCAGGCCGATGGACGTCTGGCCAGGACTGCCCCTCCCCCTCTTTGTCCTTAATTCATGCCTGTTGTTCGCAGAATTTTCTTCCGTGTGAGGCCGATCTGGGAACAAACGACCACATCGTCCTCCAGACTCTCTTCCGACTCAGGGTGAGCCTTCTTTTTCTTTCTACCCCCCCTTCGTATGCCTCCCAAGCAAGAAGTCGTACTCTCCGCCTCGCCCCGTGCTCAGCCTTTCTCGGCCGCCGTAGGAGCCGTGTCGGCTCTCGCTGTCTCCTGCCGCAACCCATGGCTCAGTCCCCACAGCCAACACGACGGCAGGCAAGAGATACCTGCGTCGGCCGCTGCGTCTCTATCTTGCGAAAATGTCGCCATCAGTCGCATCCCGCCTGTTCTTGCTGCTCCACCTCTTCCAGGGGTTCTCGGACAGAACCGCGAGTAGTTTATGAGAGCTTGTATGGAGAGGAGGCGAGGCCCGAAGAAAACATCATAGGCTGGTCATTTTGGAACCTTTGGGAGGTTCTCATGGCTAGTCGACAGGAGGCCGTCAAGCACAGTCTCTGGCTCCCACAGCAGCTAGAGCGCCTGCCACCCATCCCAGGCAGGACAAGCCGTCACCAGCCGGCTTAGTCGGTCTTCTGTCAGATATCCACTCCGGCCGTCGCTTCGGTCTCCTATCACGGCGTGGGCGGTCCTAGGTGACCCCCCACTGCTGAGCCGCGCTCACTCGCTCACCAGCCCATAGAGGTGTGCACGTACAAATCTCCTAGAGCGGGAAGCAGGCGCCTTTCTCCCCCCGTTTTCCCCCTTGTCCCTCTTCAAAAAGGCGGTGATCGCAACAGACAAGTAAAACGGCGCCCGCAGGAAAAACATGGCGCCGCGTGTCATCAAGGATCATGGGACCGGCAAAGTCCGGGTCTATCTGCAGTGTGTGTGTACGTGCTTCGCTGACACGGCTGCCGTAGCTAGTGATGGATGCTGAGCACACCGCTGCTTTGTATGCCGTAGTCTTCCTGCATCTTTAGTTCTCGGCCTTGTTTTTCTCTGCCTCTCGGCATCGTTTGGGCTGTGAAACCGCTGCTGTCCGGGACAATGGGACAAAATGACCGACCGGACTTGCACTGATCAGGTGCAGTGCCGAAGACATATTCTGCTCTTCTTGTCAGCCCGCCTTGGCGACGCAGCGAGCTCCCAAATCAGTCGTGTTTCAAGTTATTTGTTTGCACACACAATTGCAGCCACTTACACAGATATTCCAAAACAGCCCGGTCCCACTAAAGAGAATCCAATACTTCGATACCAGCCGCAATCCCGGCCAAAGGCGAAGTCACAGCTACCAATGTCTCCTCCACCGCTCTTTCCGTCTCTCCTGTTCTGCTATTCTTGCCTAACTAGGAAGGGCCGTGCAGGCAATGAGCCATCCTGCAGGAGTTTGCAAGTATTCGGGTCGCATCTCTGTTTTCTCTCCGTCTCTGGCTTTCTCCGTCTTCCTTGTTTCTCTTCCCACGTTCCATCTGCCTCGCTCTCACCGCCCACCCCTGCACCAATACCCATGCACCTGCTTACCTTACCCCCATCTTCTGCAACTCTGTGCTTCTGAGCCTTATTATGTACAGACTAGCCCCAAACCAGTGGCGTCCTCGCCGCAACACCAAGCACATTTCTTTTTCTTACCTTGGCCTTCTTAGCTAGCTCATGAGTCGGTAGGCAGTCCCTCACATTTGCTCCATAACAGGTGTGCCAGCCAGACCTACAGAAGCGGCTACAGGCGAACCCGGTGAAGCACAGGTTGAAAGGTCCCGTTGCCGCCAACAAAAGGCAAAGCACTGCACGAGATCAAATTGTCATGATCGACAGGCCTGCAGGCCGTAAAAAGAAAAGTGCCGAGAACTCGCTGTGCCATACTGCCAGTCTCAAGCCATCTGACTTTATCTATGCCTCCGTCTGGTCAGATCATTTTCGTTTACCCGTATTTTCTTACGTATTCGATTCCACCTCTTTTGTTTTCCTTTCCCACAACGCTCCACGAAGTCCTACCTTCCTCCGCAAAACCCAGCATGTGTACCTAAAAACGCAATGAAACATGCCTGCGGGTGGCTGTTTGACATGTTTTCTTTTGTTCTTTACTTGGAAAGCACAAGTCCGCCCGATGCAGGAGTTGCTCACGAGACTTCCAAAAACTGCATCGCCGGTGTGCCCCTTTCGCTTCTTCTCCTGTACAACGACATCGCTCCGGTCTCCATTGCCGGTCCGGCTAACTACATGCTCATTATGCTCCTTCTTCTCCCGTTTGTTGGCATGCCCTCGGATTCGTCATCACACGCTTGCAAATTCAGACGCTTTTGTTTGCCTCGTATATTCCCTGCCTCTGTGTATGAATAGCAGCACCACTCTTGGGTTTACTTATGTTCTCCTTTTGTGTCACCCTGCAAGTTTTCACTCTTTCGTCTGTAACATGTAGTTGTGCCAAGATTCCAAGTGCTACAGCAACCTGCACGTTTGCCACCATATAAGCAGGTGGCCATCCTTCGGGGCTCATACATAACTGGGCTCTCTCACTGGGGCCCAGTAGTCGTTGTCGAAAGAGCATCTGGGATCTACTAGAGTGCATCCTATGCAGAAACTCGGCATGGTATGCCAAAGGCGGGGAAAAGTTCGTATAGAGCTTACCGGTCTTCCGTTGCCGGTCACTTGGACACAGGCATGAACACAGCAGCCACTAAGCATCTGCACGGTGGTGAATATATCAACTCGGACCCAGTTTAGTGCGGAGAAGGGGCTACTTGGAGTACGGAGTGCATGGCTGGGGAAGAAGAGGAGCAAGCATGCCCAGTGGTGTGCTGGCAAACACATCCCCTCCTCTTCCTCCTCCGGTCCACATGTAACCCGCACATTCATAAACCAGTCACAAGATAAATCCCACCATCAGCTGCATTGGGGCATGCTATTAGGAAGTCGCTCTAGGCGGTATTAGGTCCAGAAGGCCATGTATCCGGGAATTCCTGTCTTCTGGAATGGCCATCTACGGTTGGGTAAAGGCCCAGTAGACGCGGCCGGACCAGATTTTCGGGGGGGATCCGACAGCAGGGGGAAGCAAGAGGGGCGAAGAAAATCACTGAGGGGAGAGTCGTTGTATGTCAGTTCGGGCACAGTTTCCCTCACGGCCACCTCTTTTTGCCTCCCTTAGTGTCAGTCTTTAGGGTCTTGGTTCGACAAGTGGAGAGAACCCAGACGAGATACATGTCTCGACACGGCGATGATCTAAATGCCGCATCTCAGCTGTGATGCTGCGGTTCCGTGTTGTCACTGAGAAACACTTTGCTGCCGCGTGTTCTACCCTTTCTTGTAGCTCCGTGGGGACGATCACCATGTCGGCGGCTGCCTATCAAGCCCAAATCCAAAACAGCAGCCCAACCGGAGCCGAAAGGGGAAAATACAGACAGTCTTCTGTTCTCTGTTCGGAGAAATGTGTCGCACAAGTCGGTGTTCACGGAAACTCCAAGAGCAAAAGAGAGCCCAAAAGGCGGTCGGCCAGACCAAGGATGCAGCAAAGATCACCATCCAGGAGAACGACATTGGCCTACGAGTAACGGCTTCGGAGTAAGGGCAACCCCCTATCAGTCCGGCTCTGGCCGACCTGCTTCGCTGTGGAGTCTAAACGGGCGTGGGATGAGGTTCTCTGTCGGCGAAATAAACAAAATGGCGCAGCAATCTGGCTGGACAATTACGTACTGTGACAGGTCATTCAAGCGTTGCCCTCATTTTCGGCCCTGTGGCGGCAGCTTTCTAAGCAGGAAAGGAAAAACGATACATTAGTACGGGGTGGGGGGACCATCATCCAAAGAAAGGTGAGCACCAAATTAAAGAGGTCACAGAAACGGCCAAAAAAGGACACCCACGCCAACCATATGATGCATGATGTATTCTTTTCCCCACCCTTGATTGCAACAGCCACGGCTGCCTGTCGACAGACAGAGTCTATTTCCTGGTCTCCTTCTTCTTTGAGCATATCTATGGGGGTGCTATTGGAGTTGTTGGACAGGGGTCGGAGTCTACAAACGACAGAGCAGGAACCTGGAAGCAACAAAAGCGCAGACTAGCAGGCCAAAAAGACACAACAAATACAAAAGCAATACGGAACCGGGAGCTGCAGCCGACCAGCGGCGCAGAGTTTTCTTCCTCCTAGTTTGTTTCGTGGGGGACATGACGTGGATTCGTCCTCCCCCATACTTGTTACGAGAAAGTCCGGGGCGTGAAACGGGGAATGTAAGCAGCTGTTGTTGTGCACCGCACGTCTTTCTCCGTGACTACGAAACAGTACCTTGGGTTGTCCAGTAGGTCGGTCACTCTTTTCGCTCACCGCCTAGTCCGATATCTCTTGGGGTGCCCTCCTTCCATCCCACACTTTCGTTTTTTTCGCCTAAATACTCCGTACCCGCCACGCCTCATGAGCAAAGAGACGGTGAGGAACAGCCGATCGGGATTGGCCAACCGTCTTGACAGATCAACGCTAGACCCAAGAGGCAATGGGTAAGGGGGGGTTCTCTAGGTGGCCGTGTATGAAGTTACTACGCTGGCAGGCAGGTACATTCAGATTGGCACAAGGGAACACGTAGATAGAACAATTGGTAGCATTTTTTGAACACCTAAGACTCCATGTCTTTTTGGCTCCGGTATACAATCCCGTGAAAATCTTCTTTCCCAGGTCCCGTCCCTTCTCTCCCAATCCTCCTCGACACCCAGCCTCCATATTGTATCTCCTTAAGGGAGTCTGAAAAAAAAGGACGCGAGGCACAGAGACGTGTCATTTTACTTTATTTCTCATTGAGGGGTTTTTTCCCTTTAATAGGGAGGCGATTCGTCATAAGCTGTGAGAAGAGAAAGCGTGTTTTTGTGGTAGAGGAGGAACACGCGATCTCTGTCTCAAGCACAAGGGGCAAACAGAAAAAATATGTCGCTCTTGGCTTAGCTTAGTGAGCAGCCGCGCGGCGGCGGTCACGCTCCTCAGCAATGGTCAGCTTGACACCGCGGCCCTTGGGCAGCGAGATCCACGGCTTCTCCGTGCCGATGACGAAGACGTTGCTCTCACGGGTAGCGAAGGAGTTGTCAATGGCATCCTTAAGATGCACAATGTTGAAGCCTCCGTCGTGGCGTTCACGGTGGGTAATGACACCGACACGACCCATGTTGCGACCGCCAGTGATCATGGCCAGGGCGCCGGTGTCGAACTTGACGAAATCAGTGATCTTGCCGGTGGCCAGGTCGATCTTGACGGTGTCGTTGACCTTGATGAGCGGGTCAGGGTAGCGGATGCTGCAGAGAAAATACAATTAGCAAAACCGTGGGGGAAACGGAGTCAGCCTACCAGCCATTGTTGTCTCGTCACTTGAGATGGCAATCGTCTCTCCACCCTCCATCTCATTTTCGTTCTTCGCATTCTCTCCCTCTCCAACTCTTTGCTGCCATTTCCCCAATATTTTGTCAACACAAGGCAGGCAGCGCACGTGCTCCACGCTTCCCGTCTGGCTCTCGCCTCGCCTGCCGAGCCATTCTCGTCCAGGTTCTTCACCCTGCTGCACCGAAATGCTGAGCCCACTACGTCCTACGAGTCTCCTTCTCTTGCGACAATTTGTCCCTTATTCAGGGAGAAAAGCCGCTAGACGAAGAAAGCCCGGACAGACAAAACAAGCTCCAGCCTCTGGGGTAGCGCGAGAGGCATGCGCCCTTGTTGTATGACAAAATAGAAAAAGGGATGGGGAATGGGGAAAGCAAAAGAGCCGCCAGAAGAGGGCAGAACCCAACAGAGAGCAAAATAGAGAAGAGGGCACACGGCCTAAAAAGGCTCGTGTTTTAAGGAGAGCGATGCTCTTCCAAAGCTTGGTCCAACGGCTGATAGATGACGACAGTATTTTTCAAGAGTGAAAAACGTACGTGCGAGCATCATGCGTAACCAAGAATGGGATACCACCGCGGCCAAGCTGCACGCGGCGCACCTTGCCCAGCTTGTACTCGGCCTCCTCGGCCTGAATGCGGTGGACGGTGAAGCGGCCCTTGGTGTCGTAGACCAGGCGGAAGTTCTCGCCGGTCTTCTCAATTGTGATCACGTCCATGAAGCCAGTCGGGTAGGTCATATCAGTGCGGATCTTGTGGTCGACCTTGATCAGACGCTGCTTCAGGATCGACTTGGTCTCGCGGTAGTTGAGCGCGTACTTGAGGCGGTTGCGCAGGAAAATGATGAGCGGCAGGCACTCGCGCGACTTGTGCGGACCCGGCGACGCCTTGGGGGCGTACACACCGGACAGCTTGTCCAGCAGCCAGTGCGACGGGGCGCTAAGGCGCTTTTGATGCTTCTTCCTGTGGGAGAGAAAAGGCACACGTTAGCGATTTGCTCTGGATAGTGGTCACCATGGCATTTCCGTTCTTTCTGCCAGTCCAATTTTGTGACAGAGACGAGAGCCAAACAATCCTGCTTCTCTGTGTCTAGTCATCTCAAAGGGTATCAATAGGCACTCACATTCCCTTGCCCATTTTGTCGGCTGTGTCGTGTCGATCGAGTCGAGTTTGATGGTGATGGAGTAGGAAGAGAAGAGGGCTCCTGAGAAAAAAAAGTGAGGCGTGGAGATTTAGACTATCCAGCACCAGAAAAATTGGAACTGGTAGAGAAAAAAAATTAGGGCCAGGCGGGTTACGGGAAAGTGGGGCTGAGGGCTTGTGAACCCTTTCCCTCTGGCTGGTTGACACTAATCCCCAAATATATATCACGTGGAAACATAACAGTACGCGACTACAGTGTATTCAAGGTACTGCACAGTGTCTTTAGAAACCCAAGCCCAGATTGGAGCAGGTGCGAAACGAGCCCAAGAAAAACGCCTGCCCCATCGCGGGTCATTTCCCTCTTTCCCATAAAACAAGAGATCGCTCCAATCGTCTAAACCTGCCAATCATCCAAAGCTCTCCATACAGGGAGGATATAACAACGATATAGAAGAAAGAAGGGAATAATAATAACAAAAAGGAACGATAAAATCAAATCAACCGAGACGAAAACAAAGCCAAAGGATATGAAAGGACAGTGCCGGGGCACATCAATGCTCGTGAAACCAATTTCTCATGAGAACAAGTCGTTAAGGAAGGGCTGGGAAGGGCCCCTAGCAGAAAAGTGAAAAAAAATGAAGTAAAGGGAGTCGAAAAATGCATAGTCGCTGCTACTAGCTCAAGTCATGTCTGCTGTGTCATTCGTGGTGGACATTGGTCAATAGTGTTTTGTTCCATTCGTTGTGTCTAACCGGATCACAAGGGCCATCCAACTCAGTAATCGTAGGGTGGTGTCTGTGGGTCATCTAAGAGGAGCCGGGAGATGTCCATCTCGCCGACACCACCATAGAAGCTCGAAGAAGATGCCTCGGTACCGTCAAACAAGGAGGGCTCATGCTCATGAGACTCAAGCGGAGCCATGCGGTGCATTGCGTTATAGTGATCAGGACGCCGTGGAAGTTCGTCTCGTGAGCTGGAATGGTGGAATTGCGACGGCAGCGACTGCTTTTGATACAACTGTGGCTGCTGTTGGTGATGTTGATGTTGCTGTTGGTGATGTTGATGTTGCTGTTGGTGCTGCTGAGTCAATGGCCCGGTATGAGAGTACGGGTAGCCGTGGCGAGAGGATATCGGCGGAGGAGGATAAGAAAAGGTATGGGAGCTGTCAGTAACAATGCCTGGAGCATTCGACATCAAAGAGCTCTCAATAGAGGTGCTAACAGACGGCTCCAAGACAGTGCTGAAGTTGGTAGCCGCAATGCCCGGCTCCTGTCTGTTAGCCCTGTTGCCATTGTCGTAACCGGACGCTGCTGAGACATCTGAAGCAGCCATTGAGCTCGGATAAGAGCCAGTCGAGTGATCGTATGAGCAGGGTGTGGGATCATAGCACTCTACAGGGCTTTGGGCTTCTGTCCAGGAATCGTGACCACTCATCGAGTGGTCGAACGTGCTCAAGGGATAAACACCGTGGGTTGGGTGGTCATAAGCAGGCGCTGGGGAATCGCAAGAACTGGTGAAGGAATCGTGAGAATTTGTAGATGGCTTAGGGGTGCCAACCGATGGCTCAGGGGCATCCATCGAGGCCTCCCTTGTGCCCGACATAGACTCCTCAGTCTCGGTCAAGGTGTCGTTTGCGCCCGCCTTGGGGGAGATAGACATCGACACACTGGCCGTCGAGCTAGCTCTTGATTTTCTCGCGTTTCCTTTCTTGGACGGCTGTTCCGTGGAAGGCGAGTGGGCGTTGCTCTTTTCGATCTTGGCGTAAATCTCGGGGTACTTGTTGCGGACACGGTCTCGGAGGTCGGTTGGCTGGCGGCTCGAAAGGCCGTAGCCAGGATGGCGGTGGATCTTGGACCAGGCCGGGCCGTACATCTCTAGACCCATCAAAATTTCCTTGTCGTCCTGCTCAGTGAACGGCCGGCGTTCTCGGCGGTGAGATTTCTTAAAGGGCTCGTCAATGCCGAGCTTGACCATATCAGACATGTTGCGGCGGTGAACGCGTCTCCGGCGTCCTTTGACCGGATCTCCGGTTTCCAGATCGATTGTCGATGTCATTTCTGCCATTCCAGCTGGAGCCTTCGACCCTCTTTTGGCGGTTTTGGGGGACTTTTCCCTTGCTGAGGCTGAATCTGCCTCAGTATCAGAGTTGCCTTGTGGGCGGCTAAGAAGGTTTTCCATCCGAAGACTCGTTCCGGATCTGCTTGTGGAGGGTTCTCCGGCGAAAGGTGCTATGGAGGTTGAGACCGGGGATTTAGATTTTGTTCCACGAAGCTCGTTGGGGCAGCATGTGCGGAACCGATCTTTCAAATCACCAGCCGTACGTTTCCCAAACGTGAACTCTGGGTCCTCTAGAATTGCTGTCCATTTGCCCAAGCCATAGCGCTTGACGCCAAGAAGCAGCTGGTTTGTCTCCTCATCCGTCCATCGCTGGCGGGTCTTTTTGGCACGTCGTTTTGGTTTTTTGGATTTGTCTTCGGTTGTCGCCTCGTCGACTTCGGCGGCTGCGGTGTCAGAACCAACGGGCGCGGTCGCAGGCTCTGCAGTACCAGAAGCCGAGGTCACGCCCTTAGCTTGCTTTCGAGAAGTAGTAGAAGCCATTTTCCCTCTCTTTGTCGCAGCGTTTCTTGTGGCTTTCTTTGAGCCCACAGAATTCTTCACAGCGGTTGGTGTCTCTTCTTCCAGGATGACAAAATCCGTTTCAGACCTGATGGCGTGCAACGTTGAAAATGAAGCCAAATCCTCATCCGGTTCTGGGGTGATGGTCCTCCCTTCTGGGATCGCATCGTGAGACTCATTGCCACCGCTGCCATTGCCACCAGAGGCTTCTTCGAAGGCACCAGAAGCGCCAGAAGCGCCAGCATGAAGAAGAATACTAGAAACAAACCCGCTTCCATTGCTATTCATTCCAGCCGTGCCACCGGACGCACGAGTGTTCACAAAAGTGGAGGTAGAGAAACTACTAACCCCTCCTCCGGTCATGCTTCCATAATCGGTGGCCAACGTAGCGCGACTCAGGACCTCCCCCGCGCCAAAATCAGCGGGAGCAATGGGTGGAAAGACGGCGGCATTAGGGGGGGGTTGAGGGGGTTCGTGCAGCCCGTTGATCATAGGTGGGACAACTTGGGCGAGGGAACCGACTTGTTGACTCGACTTCTGTTTCTTGAGCGGCTGGGGGAGCTGGATGACTTCGTCGGTGTGAGGAATCACGCGGGGACGTTTGCCAATGACAGGGGCGGCACCAGATGAGAGATTATCGTCGGGTCCGGTGGCTGTAAGGGTGTTCGGGAGAGTACCATCGAACATGATACTCATGTCGCCGCTCAAGACCCGGCGAAGAGAATGCCGGGTCCAGCCCCCTGATGAAGCATCATCGTTGGAGGGATGAGCTGGAGCTGGAGAGGAGTAGCGAAGAGTTTTCTGTTGCTGCTGCTGTTGCTG